>CACVKI010140431.1:0-21950 GCA_902732785.1 Trichogramma evanescens | reverse complement strand
TTAAGAATATATATGTAAAAGTACTCTACGATTATTAGTTATGAAAGTCGAAAATCGGTCCGTCACAAAGCTTCCTCTATGAGGAAGCAAAAGGAATAAGAGTGAAAAGAGTGAGGGAGAGAAGGAGAAGAAAAAAAAAATCGAATAGAAGCGATGTCGTTCCATTGCAACGATTACTTCGCGCGCGCTACGTATTAAAGAGCTGCGAACTTTGTTACGGGACATTGAATTCCGTCTATACGTCGTCAAAAAGTCCTGCGTGCTCGCTCCTATGTAGGTGTGTGCGAAAATAAAAAAAGGTTAAATTCCTGGCACCGCATATAGGCGCGAGCGAACAGGAGGAAAGCATCCCCCGGTGCACGCATACTTTCGCATGCACGGAAACTTTTACGCACGCAGTATTTTACGACCCCGCTTGCATTCGTGTACAGCACGCACGCGTTTTCTCGCGGCGGGAAAAAAACTAGCGATGCAAGCGTGAATCGTAAACAAAAAAAAAAAAAAAAAAGAAAACAGCAGGCGTCGCGGTTTGCAAATCTACACAATGGTGCCGCGCTATGGCATACTATGGCATTTCTAGGCTACACCATACACACTGTAAACGCGTACGCGATAAATATCAAGTATTCCGAGAGATAGAAAAGCTTTTCCGTTTTTCGAGTGTGTGCGCCGTTAAAATAGAAATGCGCGCGCGAGCCTAGGCTGCTGCTGGCTGCGTTAATGATACGCGTACGTGCGCATATACACGGAAAAAATAACTCTATGGTTTAACGTATAATAACGATGCACGCGTTCGTACGTATATCGATGTGAACGCGATGGAGAGGGGAAAAAAACACCATCCCTCGCGAGGGCTTGTACAGCACAAAGGATAGCTCGTAAATGTCAACCTTCTACTTTTTCAGCGTTCACGTATTAGCGTATCGAGAGGTTGAAGCGCCCTTACACTCGAAGCTCGAAGCTCAAAGCTTCAGTCGAACGAGACTCCACGTAAAGGATAACGGAATAAGAATTAGATTACGTATTTTCCGTAGATCTTTGGTATGCATATAACACACGCGTATGTGCGAGCGTATATCACGATATACAAAAACTCGATCCTCTCGACAAAAGCGAATTCGAATAATGTTGATAATTAGCGCATTGCGCGCAATCCCAAATGGCATCACACGAACACACACGTATATTCGCGCATACTCAGGAATCGCGCATATACGAACAACAATTACAAAATTATACATGCGCGCGTATACAGCTCAGCGGCGCAGGCAGAGATAGAGAGAGAGAGTATATAGATATAACACGAGTGGGTGGATGGGCAGAGGCAGCAGCAGCAGCAGCAACGGCTACGCGAGACATCTCAACTATGCAATTATTCGGAAATTAATACACGCAAATCTGTGTGTAACAATTCGAGCTTCATATAATCCGCTTTCTCGCTCCGCGCATATACAGTCGGCGGGGCGGGCGGGAGGAGAAGGAGTGAAAGCTCGCTGCTGCAAGCTCCCTCGTATCCTGCAGTACTAGCAGTACTACACACACAGACACATACAGATACAGACAACAGTATGCCACACGCGCAGCAGCAACAGCAACAGCAGCGGCGGCAGCTATTGTCTTGTGGCTAGCTATTATATTTCCTGTTTGTGCGGTTGCGAAACACGTGCATACTGCGCTGTGCATGTTTCGTGCACTTCAAGAGTCCGCGCGTATAATACATAAGTATCCCGTTACGTACGTGAGTAACACGCGTATATATACTAATACTCTCCTCGGGCACTGGCGTAACTTGCAAGCTCAACCAGAGAGTGAGAGAGAAACTTGCGATTTCCACTCTCGACGTGGGCGCGCGCGCGCGAGCGAGCTTGCAGCTGCAGTGGAGTAGTAGTGTAGTACGCGACCCGCAATCAACAACGACGTCATAGCGCGCGCGTATACATACATTTACGCGGGGAATATGCATGCACGTCTGTATATATATAATACAAACAACGATCGGTATCGTAATATATACATGAATGCATGCCAAGCTTGAAACGGCATCGAGCTCTACATCCTCTCTCTATACAGCTTGCGAATGAATATATATATCTTACTATCTGTGTTTTGCCTCGCGCGCGTACGACGATATATATCGACGATAAATGTGCATGGGACATTCGTGCGGATGCTGATCGTCTTAGCTTCGTCGCAAGCTCTCAAAATAGTTTAACGCGCATTACCCGTGCGCGGCCGATCGGGACGTCGAAACGTAAGCTCGCAGACAATAACAGTAAGTCAGAGACGCTTTACGCGTGCCCCCCGATATCCATAGCCGCGGTATAAGCAGTAACATAAACACGAGGCAACGATCGGTCCGACTCGTGTATACCTAGCCAACCGATGCAGCAGCCAAGCCGTAGAGGAGAAAAACCACCTTATCTCAGCCAAGAAATCAATGCACGACTTGTAAATATAACTTGTGTTTTTTCGAGCATTAGCCAAATTCGCTGATAGCAGCTGTGAATGAGACGATAGTTGCTGATAGGGTCTTTCTCATTGCAATTGTGCACGAATCGTGTCCGTGAGATACGTAATGTCTATAAGTGGCGGCAAAACACACCACGAGCAACGATTTCCAAACCACAAAAGCAACCAGGACCTGTTAAGAATCGCCGTTTGGGGAAAGGATCCCAGCCGCATTATCGTCAGGCAGACACCGAGGGAGAGAGCGAGAGAGAGAGAGAGAGAGCAAAGCCACCGCTTGGATAACAAGATGTGCCACGTATATACGTAATACTCTGCGCCGCAAATGGAAGGTAAACTGCGGGCCTCGAGGATCGCATCGCATCGTGTATAGTGCATTACACGCGAGAAACTCGCGCGCTCGAACGTAAGAACACAAACAATTACATTTGCACGAATGATCGTCGTCGTCGTTGTCGTCGAACGTAAGCCCGCGAATACGATAATAACACGTGTCACGTGGTACGCGTGTGTGTGGTTGTTTTTCTCTCGGCTTATAATCCCGTGGCTTTTCAATCGGAAGCGCATATCGTCGTCGACGATCATCCCCCCAAATGCGCGCATGTATACGATAATCGGGGAGAGAGAGAGAGAGAGAGAATGTTTGTACTTGTGTATGTGTATGTATCTCGCGAGTAATGGGCGCAAAGATGCATACAGACACACGAGATCCACGAGCTACTGGGGGGGGGGTCGATCGAGCTTTTCTTCGGAGAGAATCCGCGCGTCTCGCAAGCTCAAATAGATTCGCTGTTATACGTATGTATACTACCAGTACTATATACGAGCGAACATTACAGCCGATCGTGCGGAGGATTCCTTGCAGCTATTGTTGCAGCGACCCGGTGGCATAATACACGTCGCGCTACTTTGCCTTCGCCGCCCCCTTCAGCTAGCTATAGCTCCGGCTTACCTACATATATATACATGTAGCAGCAACGTTGACCGGGTAATGGAGGCTGCTACTGCTGCTGCTTGCTCTGCTTTACGAATACATACATACGTACACATGCACGTGTATACAATAAGGAAGCCAGAAGCAACTCTCCTGGTGTGTATGTATGTATGTATATATGCAGCAGGAGCAAGAGCAGCAGCATCTGGCGTGGGAGGGTTGTGTGTATACGTATATACGGCGAGGGGGCTACTCAGTATGCATTGCGGCCTTCCTTCTGCAGCTTGCTGCTGCTGTGGCACTTGGGAAAACGCGGCGGCGCGGCGGGGGGCGGCTACGAAAGGGTAGTAATACCACACTCTCGTACCCACACACACACACATATACATGCACTCCGGTGTGTCTCGAAGTATATGATATGCTCCGGCGCGCGCGCGCGGCGTTGCATATACACACAGCCACACCAACACAGATTCGCGATCCTAGCTCGCACGAGACCAGCATATAGAAGATGCGCATATCGGAGGCATTTCCCGTGTACGTAGTAGTACGTATACAAGGAGAAAAGAATGCATATTTCCGTATACGTACCGAGAGAGAGAAGGACGACGACGACGACAAAAAAAACTTACGTTATTCTTCTTCTCTTTTTTTTCCTCGAGATGTTTCGTGCCACGCGTGCGCGCGATAATCGAAATTACGCTATTCCTGTGCAAGTATAGTAGCTGCGTGGCTGGTGGTGGTGGTGGTGACTCTTTTACCCCCGTGGTGGTGCACGCGCAGTGCTACACAGGAGTTTTACCGGAGTTTATATACTTTATGTATTACAAGCGACGAACTTTTAGATAGACAAAAGAGTCGAGCCCGAGAGCTGGCTGGCCCGAGAGTGTTTTACTCGGGTAATGATTTTTGCCCGCCTGCCTGCGTTGGATCTATGCGCCGCGCGGCAGCACGGCTCGTTTTACATGCTCGGAATAAGCAAATAGATATCTCGTCCAACTTATATATTATACGTGTATATATACAGGGTAGCCGCAGCAGTAGAAGCAGCTACCGCGTTCGATCGTCCGCCGCCGAGCTTTATAACTTTCGTATTGCGTTATATAAAGGGAGAGCTAAAATCGAAGTAATGAAAAATATACGCGCGACGCGTCGTGTCGAATACATATTACCGGGATACGCGCGCATCAACGAGAATAAATTCATTAGCTCGTTGTACTATACGCGTCTCGGGGTGGCCCGCAGACTGCTTGGAAAACAAAGAAGTACGTATAGATATAATATAAGAGAACAACTTAAGCGCGCGACATTTCTTCGGCAGTCGAGCTTTTATGTCTGTAATGTGGCGGCGGTTGCGGCGCGGTCGACGTCTCCTAATGAAGACGCGTGGATTTTCGTTATTTTTGCGCAGCTCACACATCGTTATTATACACACATATTCGAGCTTTATGGAATATGTGCATGACGGCGTGCGTGCAGCAAACACACATTGGCCCCCCGAAGCTTGTGTGCGGCTGCTGCTGGTATACATATTTATAGAGCGGGCCGCCGTTATATACCGTACACACGCGGTTAAGATTTACGGGCGTAACGAATGGCCCGCGTAGGTTCATGCGAAAACATATACTCGCGAGCTTTTTTTCCTTTTTGCATTCTTTGCCTGTATGCACGCGGCCTTGCCTGCATACACGTATACGTACAATTTAGTATTTTATAAAGCTGCACTACCGTGCGGATTTCTGACGACCTGCGCGCGACAGAAAAGCGCATGTATATACGTATACTTTTTGGCCTTCACGCGGCCACTCATTGAATTATAACGCGCACGTAGGAATCACTCGCCTCTGTACACCTTTTTTTTTGTTCGTCTTCCAACCCGTCCAGGGTGTAGCATTGCTACAGTAACCACACACGCCGCAAGCGCACGAAATCTCATTTGCTAGCGTCAAGGAGAGAGAAATATTTCCCGCTTTCCGCGTGCTCGCACGCGTCAATCAAAATAAGCCCGAAAGTTTCTCCCGCGCAACTATATATACACGCGCGCGCTTTACTAACCAGCACACGCGAACACACGTGCACACACACGTATATCATCGCGCACACGGGGGCAAGCGCAAACTCAAGAGAGAGATAACGAACTAAAGCACTAAACTCTCCGCGCATTTCAAATTGATTCTGCGCCGCCTGCGTACAGCGAGGCTCGCGCGGCCCGCTGTATATAACTCTCGCAAATCATTTCGTCGACCGCGCTAACGCTCGCCTATCTCTCATCCATAAAATTGATATTGTATACACATCCTACCCTGTACATGTACAGAAGTTCGAACGGTGCGCAAGACAGTCGGACAGATGGGCAGGCGCGCGCTGACGTTCGCGCGAGCTGTATTACTGTATCTGCGATTATATAGCGAGATTACCTAATCAGCGCCAATCCGTAGAGCAACCGAAACTCCCTTGCGCTGCAGCCACCCCTCGTTCCAACGTTACTCCATTCTGCCAGCGCGCGAATATACATAGATATTCCATAGTATTTTAACCGAGGGTCTTAGGAAAAGCTCGAGAAGTGAGAGAGAGAGAAACGAGACGAGACGATGATCAATGCGATGAAACCCTTTATATTATATCTCGGGTCAGATTCTCTTCCTCTCTCTCTCTCTCTCTCTCCGCACCGCGTGATTCTCGAGCTGAATTAAATCTGCATCCGCCCCTGCCCTGTGCGCTAATACCCCATTGTTCTTCGCGGCGAGCTAAATGTGTTATATATAATATACAAGGAGAGAGATACCGCAAACAGACCATAAACGTAACGCGCGTATACGGCTCTGGTGCTCGCCCTCTCTCTCTCTCTCTCTATCTCCCTCACTCTCTCTTGGAGAAGAGAGGATTATTTGTCTTGTTCATTTACGATAATCATCGTTATATAAAATTGATTGGCGAGTAATTCGAGCTTTTTCAGCGGCGCGCCGACTCGAGAGCATGGCGATTGACAGAGCTTGCGGAGTACACGGTATAACCCGAACGCGAACATTGACTCGTCGAGAGCGGCTGCATCATTTTTCGATGTACGTTGTCGAGAAAAAACCCTTGAATTCAATGCAGATTTAATGTAGATACAAATATAATAATGAAATTTGACTTTTATTGAAGATATTTCAGACGAAATTTGCGTTATAAACCTATAATTTACTGTTTTAGATGTTCTATGTGAGTGAGAAATCGTCAAAAAAGTCATTGCCGATGAAGCAACAGCATTGAATTTAGACAGTGAGTCCGACTACGATACGGAAATAATTTTTGAGTGAGAAGACTTTCGCAGCCCAATCAAACAAGAAACAGTTAATACGATGAAAGAAGAAATCATTAGCGACGACGCAACGATTGGGAAATTCGAGCGCGCAGGCAACGAGCAAAGTAAAGAACCAACGCGATACTCAAGAAAATTCCAGTGATTCCGTACACAATGGTATCACAGGTAGAACGTGCCCAATTTGCAAAAATAAGTGACAAAAAGTGATATAATAGAATGATAGATAATATTAAAACCACCTTGACTTATGCAATCATTTTGGTTTTACCACTTGTAGATTCATAGATAAAAATCACTAGCCATCTAGTGGTCGAGGCTGTCACCAATTGTCAAGTCATAACACCGTTTCGAAGAGTTCAACTATTATTTTGTAGCTCATTAGCTGTTTATTTTAACGTTGATTAAAACAGTTTGTTCGCGATCGAATGGAGTTACTGTAATACTTACAATCCGAAAATGGACAAAAATATTTGCATTATTGACCATATTTAATCAATTATTACTAGCATTTTGCTTTTTTTTTTTCATTTTTACTTTCTTTAAGTTGGCTTTTTTGCGGACGCATTCGCGATCGTTGATGCACGTACGAGAGAACAAGCGCGCGCCTGGGTTATACAAACATTTTGGGGGTGAAAAGTTGCAAAAACATCGTCTCTCTCTCTCTTTCTCTTGGCTTGCCCATGAAAAGGCGCAGTTTTCCGTTCAAAATCTTAAAATCCACCGTCTGCTTAATACCGGAGTTGTACAAACATCCCCGGAGCGATCCTCGATACTTTGTTGCCTTTAGAAAACCGTCGAGGTCTTTTCATCCGTCGCTGAACAACGATCCTTATATACACTAAGAGTACGGTACACACACACACAATGTAACCTCCCACACACACACATACATGCATAGAAGAGTATACGTGTACAAAGTCGCTCCGGAGCAAGTGGCCTTTGTATCGATGCCTCGCGTACCTCTCAGTCCTCAGTCCTCAGTCCTCAGTCCTCTCCTCGGCAGTCGTATTATAATTTTCGTCCTTGCAATATCGCGTTTAAATGCAGCACTCCTGCTGCGCCCCGCACGCGCAATTAACGACTTCAAAGCAAATTGTGCAATTGCTCTCAAAGGCAGATTAGCCGTGAATTGTTGTCTGTGCGTGTATATATAATACGAACGGTATTAAATGTTAGACATGTAAACACGCAGTAAGAGCCATGCAAACGAAACGCCGGAGCTGCCGAGCCTCGAATCGTCGTCGTCGTCGTTGTAGCGCGCGAATGCCGTCTGAGAGGCTTGTTTGAGCTTTTTTTTCTTGCACAATGTAATAACAATAATATCATGACAGCGACGAATTACGAGGATGAAAATCCTTGTCTTCTTGTGCGCGCCCCCGACGTTTTCCTTTTTTTTTTTTTTTATCTTCTTTGAGACATTGTACTTGCAAGCTCGAGCTTTCGAGTACTATGCTGATGTTGCTACTACTACTGCTGCTGTTGCTGCTACTACTACCAAGGCGAAGGGTCTTTTTTTCTACTTTTTTTTCTTCTCTCTCTCTCTCTTTCTCTCTTGTCAAAAAGAAGAGTTTTGCTACTCTTGCCACGGAAAGATAGCGCGGGCGCACAGGGTAAGAAGAAAAAAGTATATTAATTGCGCTCCGTGTTGAGCTGGATGTTATTAAATTCTTATGGAAATGGGCAAGACGAAGTGATGCCCGAGCACCGCAAACGCTGCCTCCTTCTTCTCTCGCTTTGCTGTGTGTATGCGTGTATATATGTATACGAATGTGTATATATTCTATACAACGGACGAGTGTGCCAGTGACGGTGCCTCTGCTGCTGCTGCCTTACGCTGCCTTTTTAGCCACCAACGCCGCAAATATCATCCTTATGCCGAAGCAAACCGGCAGCGCGGCAAGAAGCAAGAGGGAAAAGAGAGAGAGAGGGGGGGAAGAAAAGGATAGACGAAGCTTACTCATAAAGTTAGCTATTGTGTTATAAAATCTAAATAATTTTAACTTTTCTACGCCGGAGAAAAAGAGAGAGAGAGAGAGAGAAAGCAGCAGTACGGAAGTAGCGCACGGGAGTTTGCGCGCTAATATCTTCGTGCTCCGTGGCTTACTTCTCAAAACGAATGAAAAGTATATATACGAAGAAGAAAACGCGAGGAATAGTAAAGAAAAACTGTTTATTGTGGGGATATCGTACGCGTTTAAGTAGAGAAAGAAAAAAATATTTGTCCCTTTACTTTTATCCTTGGCTCGCGGCATTTTACAGATTAGCAATATTAAATGCGATTAAAAATCAACGAGATTTTCGGTAGCAGTGTACAACAATGTCATGGCTGGCTCGGTAGCGGTAGCACGTTAACGTTTATTCAACATTTGGAGCCAAAATATATGAGATCTTCTAAATGAAAACGACATAAAAATCTCCTTGTGTTGTCAATTGACTTTTTCATGTTTTCAGTTTTCATTTGAAATGATTTTTTGAGGCGGCCGTGTTTTGTTTTCGTCACTTGCCTACGAAATTATCATTGACTTTGTTTTGTTTTTCAAGTACACCGAATTTATTTTGGGTGATTTTATATTGTTGCTTTGTACCCGAAATTGCTATCAACGGCGGCATTTTTCTAAACAACGTTTAGACTTATACAATAATTTTCGCTTTGCCACTTGCATGTTTACAGATAAAGGTACTCGCCATCTAGCGGTGAAGGCCTTAAGTAGTATCATGGTATTTCAAGTTCTTGAAAACTGGTCGAAACAGTCAAATTGTCATTTTCAGGTTATCAATCCAATATTAATGATCAACATTTCTACCTAAGATTTTACAAACATTCATGAATCAAAGGAACGATATAACAACATTACACATACATGTGCATACCAGCTTGAGTTATTGCCCGCGCGAATCTCGGAACCGACGAAATACATACGAAACTCTGCTCTCTCCCTCCCTCTTTCTCTCTCTCTACGGCACGGCAGCAATCAAGTATTCAAATTAGGTTTACCAAAATTCGAGAGCGCATTAATTAAACCATTAAAATACCCACCCACGCTCGTGCGCGCGCACACACACACACACACCCTCGTTCAACGATTGTCTCTCGAAGTTGACGCGTCCGTATTTTTAGCACCTTACCATATATTGATTTTATATCTCTCAGTTAGACGGGCAGCTATTAAATTATCGAGCTCGAAATATCGCATATATATATATCGATCTCAAACACGGCGTCGGATAAGTAAAAATCCAAATACTTCGCGAGCTATAGCTTAATTAAATCTTATACCAGCTCTCCTCCCTCGAACTCGAGCTGAGCGCGCACGTAAAATCCTGGCCTGAGCTTGCGAGCAGGGCTGAGTTGCTGCTGTACGCCTGGGGATGAAAAAGTTTCGGGGGCAAAGATTTTTTTTTTTTTGCTGTTTTTTTTTTGCTTTTTTCTGCACCCAGAGATAGACGGATCGGCCGCAAGAGAGCTTAAAATATGAACTACGCGCGGCGGCGGCAGGTCAGTCTCACACGTATATCCGCACGTTGCACCCAAACACACACACACACACACACACACACACACACACACACACACATAGACACACAGACGGAATTTGGGATTCCACCCTCAAGAGAAAGAGAGTACAAAAACGTATATATACACGCACGTACGGGTGCACGCCCGCGCCGCACACAGCATACATACTCCATACACACCCTATCTCTCTCGTCAGACTTTCTCTCCTTTCTTCGACTTTATAAATATGATAATTTTCGAGTATAAGGGCAAAAGTATATATCCTTCTCTTTTTTCTTCTCGATATGTATAATACATGCTGCGTGCTGTATATACGTCGGGACGCGCCGTCGTCGTCTACGTCGTCTGCGTCGTTTCGTTTAATACGCGTATACGTGCCGAGTCTCTGATCTACCTTCACACACATATAATATATAATATTTGAAATCCAAAACACAGCTCTAGACGCGACGCGAATAGTAGTATGCGTGAAACTGGTATGTATATAACGAGGAAAAAAGCTGCAACCAGAGTGTGTGTGTGTGTGTGTGTGTGTGTGTGTGTGAGTCTCAACGCAAGAGAAAGGGGGACTTTTCAGCCCCGAGCTTGAATGTAATATATATTCGTGGAATTTAAAGAAACGAATCGCAACGATCGAGCATCCTTTTTGCTTTCTTTCTCTGCTACTTTTCTCGATTCGATTATCCGGGCGAATTTTTTTGTCACGCTCGTTTAGCCAATGATATACAATACGGCCTCGTGGCGTAATGCGCTTATACCTCGGGCTTTTGAAGTATTTCATCCTCCGTTGATTCGTCAAACTGGGCTTGCACACGTGTGTGCGTATGTATTATCATACACGCGTATACAAACGAGAAGAACTATTTTGCCTTGTTGCGCGATATCGTCAAGTACAGGGACTGAGGGAGAAGACGGAAGAAGAAAGTTATCGTATTTCGACGAGCAACAAGTTATTTGATACAACGCATAAGGGAGGTGAAAAACTTCTTCAAAGTCTGCTGCTGCAGCTTATATAATACGTACGTGTATTATTGCCGCGAGGCAAATAGCGACACAAAGCTCGAGCCTCGACCCCGCGCTTATATACATAGCTATAGCTATAGCTAGCACGTGTACGAGTGCAGAGAGTGCCGAAAGTATCCTTCCGAGTGGCATCAGCTGCAACGTATCGTAGCGGGGAGAGAAGAGAAAATACACCTATACCCCCAGCTACGCGTGTTTATATGCAGGCGCATAATATCTCTTTCATTTTTGAGAGCAGCAACAGCAGCAGCAGCAGTTGTGGCGAGGCGCGTTTAATTAATTAGCGGTGAAAGTGTGTATAGTGCGCATTCGGGGGAGCGCCATAACATACACTTGGCGTTTTTGCTTCAATCATACGTAGATATTTTCATGCCGCTGCCGTCGCGCAGTCGAGAGATTTCAAGTTGCGGCATGGATTGTCGTCGCGACGGTTACGATATTATATACACGCGCACATATCAAGAGGGTACATCCGATCGAAATTAAATTGTAATTCGTTACGGAGCCTCTCTCGTTCGTCCGTGTCTGTCTACCTCTGCATCCTTTTTTTTTCATGTACGATATCGATTGCGGTTTTCAATTGATTTTCCAACCCTTTTTGCTCTTTTTTTTTTAATAAATATGTCCTATACGTATGGTGCTCTCTCACTGCGTACAATTATTATATGTGCAAGCACACACATACACACGCACACGATACGTATAGGTACATGTATGCCGCGCACACAGGGGCAAGATCGATGCCGCATAATCCTTTCTTTCGCCGGCACGCGCGAACACTGGGGCATTTCAATTTCATTAGTGCCTACTCGCGGTGTGTGCGTGTATGTGTGCTATGCGCGTGTCTGCAAGCTCGTGTAATAATATTCGCGTACCCGAGGCAGACACAGAGCTTTTGGCGAGTTTCGTCTCTCGCACACTTCACTTTCTCTCTCTCTCTCTCTCGCGCACATACATTCACTGGCATGCACATAGTGTATACGAATAATAGTAGCAGCAGCAGCTATACAGCGGCTTACTCGAGTCGAAATGTCGCACACGTCTCTATGTTGCGCGTTTCTAGCCTGCTGCCCGGACCCGTTATACACGTATATATATGCGTTTTGCATTTACAGCTGCGCACACGCGCGGGTATATACCTGCTCGTTCGGCTGCGTAATTCACGCGAGCTCGGTCTATATATTTCCGGAAGTTGCACCCGCCCGCGCGCAGTTGCAGTCGGAAACCCGTTGAAGCATTATGTGTGTGTATGTGTGTGTATGTGTGCGAGTCGCGCGCGAGGATCGCCGCGTTGTGTATAGCGTATAGTAATTGTTGCCTATGGTAGTATATAGTTTAGTACGTAGCTCGAGCTCGAAGAGAGCTTTTCACGCGCGCTCGCCTCGCACATGCGTGCGTATGATATAGCTGCGCGGCACTCGCGTACACACACACACACACACACACACACACATGCTCTCGCAGAAAGGCACGCGTCCAGATCCTTTCAACTGTATTCGCAAAGAGAGACGGAGACTCATCTAGCGCTTTGCTCGCGTGTGCACTTCTGTGGCGATGGGCTGTGTGTACGTCACCGCACACGGATGTCGCGCTTCACTTTTTTTTTTGAGGGAGTATAACGCGGTTTTCGCGCATTTATTACAGCAAAATTTACTTTTCTGAATTCAGGAGACCCCCCGAAGTTCGTGCCTTTACTTTCCTTAGTCCCGCACCGCACAATTACAGTGGGTGACTCGTGAGTTCTGTTACGAACGCTAGATGGCTTCGAATGTATAAACACGCGATCAAAGTGATCGAAACATTCAGATTTAAGGACTCGGTTTTATAATGGACTCTATGCATAACGACTTTATTATTTGAAATATCAAAAAAATTTCCCTGAATAATGAGCTTTCGTAGCCTCGTTTGAGTCTTTCACTGCCTATGTTGGGAAACACGAATAAAATATTACAAGTAATCAACGCCTATATAAACGTAATGAAATATAATAAAATAAGCAATGAAATAAAGTAAAATGTACAAAATGAAAGAATGGATTGTGAGGATTCATGCAACGTACATAGAAAAAAGTGATAGATGCACAAAATTACATCTCAGAAAATAAACTATACTCAAAGAGGATTAGGTTTTTATTGAGATTTATCATTTTCCAACGGATAATTGTACGCGTAACTTCCACAACAACATAATAAACAGATAATTAGAAACACATGAGAAGCGGCTCAAGCAGCTCCAGCTAAATCCAAAGCCAGACCGCTGAAACCTCTAATGAGAATGCGTTTGCATTAAACATATTTTCTTCGCGTTCATAATCAGATCGATGACAAAATCGAAGCGCGTATTATCGAGTGCATACACGAAACTGCACGCTGCAGGCACGCACGAGGCGGCGCGCGGGAGGGATGGGCACGCGAAAATTGCACCTATAGCGTCCCCATTTGTAAATCTGCCGGAGGAATTTAACACGCGCGATAACTCTAAATTCAGTCTGTAAATTCTAACGAATTCCGACGCACGCGCGCGCGCGCGCGCGTAAAACGACAGTCGACACGCATCAACGCACCCATACACATACGCGCGCGCGAGCACAGAGAAAGAGAGCGAAACACGATTTTAATTAAAATTTTTCCTTTTTTTTTGTGCAAGCCGGCCCTGCGTTACGCGCCTCTTTTTGTTCTCCCTTTTTTTCGTTTCGTTTCGTTTTGTTTTTATTTTGTGTCGGGCGCGCGATGGATCTCGCAAATGACATTACTCGGGCTATTGTACCCGCGTTATACATAGTACGCGTGCGTGCCCGAAAAAGCGCGAGAGCTCGCAGCGAGCGTACACGCGTCCCCCTAAAAGTTCGGCGAATCGGCGCTAAAAAGTATGCATACACATCACCGCGAAGAACTCAAAGCATCTATAAATACACTACTACATTGCATTTCGGTGTATATCTGTATATAATTCACTCGAAAACAGCCGCGCAACGCCCTCCCGTGTATGCAAGCACACATATATATGAGCTATTCCAAAACACGTGAGTCGCGCGCGCGCGCGCGCCCAGTGCGTTTCGCATCGCGGTCTCGTTTCTGGAAGAGCGAGACTTATTTATAGGAGTGCACACGTCCATTGCGGCTTAAGCGCCACTTTAACAACGAGCTGACGCGCGATACGTTTGCGCGACTGTTTTTTTTTGTTTTACTAGGTTTAACTTCGACGCGTTGCGCGAGTGCACAAAGCATACCCTTGCTCGATCGCGTTATCAGAAATTTAAAGACTCGCGCTATTCCAACGACCAATCACACAATACTTTTATTTCGATCATTATGATTAAATCAAAAGCTTCACTTCTTTCAGAGTACGTAAAAAAATTATTGAGTAGATTTAGACGCGTTTTGTAAAATCATCGATGCAACTGCCGTATTTATTTTACCATCCACCATTAGCTCTAATAACTTATTGAGTGTAATTTCTAATATCACGTGCACAATACTATTGCGTTCTTTATCGGTATGGGTTAATAAGAGATATTTTCTTTTTATGTTCCTCCGCATACATCGCACGTATCTGTAAGCAAATTTTGCCCCTGAATGAATGACACTTTCATTGCAATCTTCGTATATTACTAGCCATTCTATGAACTACAATAGGTACATAACTGCGTATGACTAGACGACAGTAGAGGGGGAAAAATATCGCCAAGGAACTACCATAATTGGTGCGTCTCCTCGCTAATATCTCAGCAGTGCGTTCAGTCGCTAGCGAGTATCTAAATTCCTCGGTGAGCAAGTGTTTACATATTGGCGAAATCGAGGCATACTGTAGGCTGATCGAGGATTTTAACCTCAAATATTTTCTCAGCGCAATTCGTGAAAAGTCATAGTGAGTACATATTACAAAACGAGTGATGGAAAACAAGGAGGACATAGTGAGGTACGATAATTTTTTTTTAATTGAATAGTCTTTTTTAAGCAATCACCTTATAAAATTCTATTATTCTTCAAGAGTTAAAGAAGAACCGAATGATATTTTGCCAGACGCAGGTGAAGGTATTTTCGATTCTGTGAACTTCTGCGATGTCAAAAACTTTGAAACAATCACGTTTTATAAATCATCGGTGAGTTGAACGATTTTAAATATTTTCCTACAATTTTATGCAAATCACGTGAATGAGGTCATATCGTTGCAGGAAAAGTCAGATGAAAAAATATTCGTGGATTTTGAGTGCAAAGATGTTAAACTTGAACTGTCGTCTCCATCGACAACCATCTACAAAACTGAGTACCAGGATTATCCACCTATTGTGAAAAAAGAAAGCGAAAGTCAAACCGATTACTTGAGTGATGATCTTGACGAATTCAAGAAGGTCAAAATATTGGAAAAAAGAACTGAAACTAAGTCATTTAATCGGCGCAATGTGTGTCAAATATCTCATCAAGGAAATGCGAGTCCAACAAAAATCAATCTCACTCATAAAAGCGATAAACCATATGAATGTGACGTTTGTCATAAAACATTTGGATACCGGTATGCATTAAAAGGTCATATAAACACAATACATGATCGTAACAAACCCTTTGAATGTAATATTTGCCACAAATCATTTGGATGCAAGAGTCACCTCAATAAGCACATAAGATTAGTACATGATCATACCAAGCCCTTTGAATGTGAGATTTGTCACAAATCTTTTGGATACCAATATGTATTAAAAATGCACATAAATATAGTACATGTTCGTAGCAAACCCTTCGAATGTGAGATTTGTCATAAATCATTTGGATATAGCAATGACCTCAAGAAACACATAAATGCAGTACATTCTCATAAAAAACCTTTCGAGTGCGAGATTTGTCACAAATCATTTGGCTATAAGGGTGATCTCAAGAAACACATAAATGCAGTACATGATCGTGAAAAACTTAACGAGTGTTACATTTGTCGTAAATTATTGAGATATAAGAAGGACCTCAAGAAACACATGAATGCAGTGCATGATTGTAGCAAACCTTTCGAATGTGATATTTGCGGAAAATCATTTGGACGAAAATGTAATCTCCAAATTCATATAAATACAGTACATAATTGTATCAAACCATTCGAATGTGAGATATGTCACAAATCATTTGGACTAAAAGGTAACCTAAGTAAACACATAAATGCAGTTCATGATCGTATCAAACCCTTCGAATGTGAGATTTGTCAAAAATCATTTGGAGAAAAGGGTATCCTCAATAATCACGTGAATGTAGTTCATAATCGTATAAGTCCCTTTCAGTGTGAAATTTGCCATAAATCATTTGGACGAAAGGATTATCTCAAAGGTCATATAAATGCAGTACATGAACGTAAAAAACCGTTTGAATGTGATATTTGTCACAAGTCATTTGGACTAAAACATCACCTGAATTCTCACTTAAGTGCAGTGCATAATCGGAACAAACCTTTTGAATGTGATATTTGTCACAAAACATTTTCATTGAAGAGTAACCTCAAAATTCACATGAATACAGTACATGATCGCAGTAAACCCTTCGAATGTGACATTTGTCAAAGATCATTTGGAGTAAAAGGTAACCTCAAAAATCATATAAATTCAGTGCACGATCCTAACAAAGAAAGAGCGTGAAATTCGCTCCAAGACATCAGAGCCTAATGAAGATTTCTACACTCACATGAATGCGCTATGTAATTTTGAAGAATATCTCACATGAATGTCCTTCAATTTTGTAAAGAAAAATAAAGTATTTCAAATTGTTATTCAGAGCTTCGTCATGAGTAATTCGTAAAATCCTTCCCAGCATGCTCCGGCGCGAAACGATCTGTTCATAGGTATTAAATTGCAATTCGATCGACTCGGACGTGTCGCGTATCGGGGGGTAATAATAACTCAAGGATCCTTCATTCGAAAGTGACAATAACGAATGCGGCGTTATACTCCTGCTATACACTGCTATATCTGGTTATACGTATGTATACGCACCGTGTACTGCACTGACTACTGCGTATAATTAAAAGGAGACTGTGCTTATACCGCACAGACGCGCGCAGACTATATATAGAGAGAGAGAATTAAAACGATAAATATCGCAATAGCGTTTGAGTGCGTTGTATTACGCGGGGGGGGGAACACGAGCTTTTGTCTGCGCTCGCTCGAGGCCACCCCTCTCGAAGCTTATACACGCTCCGTACCAACGCATGTCTCGTAGTTGTATACGTATACATATATACGGAAAAGGAGCGAGCCGAACGACTAGACGAGCCCAAGAAGAAGAAAAGGTAAGGAAAAGGCGCGTCGCGCGTAAATTCGTTCTCTGACCCCTTTTGTAATTCTCAGCTCGAACGCAGAGAGCGAACAAGAAAGAGATCCATCTCCCTTTCTCTTTCTAATGGCGCTCGGTCTTTTGAAATTTATTATAGAACCCGTGCAGTGTGCAGAGGCGATGCACGCGCGTCGCGCGCAACGTATATATATACGTCTCGAGTCGCAGCTTTTTTCCGAGCTTGCAAAACAAAAACGACGCGCGCCGCGTTGGGCTATTTTCGTCGCGTATACTTATACTCGACGATCGGGAGAGAGAGAGAGAGAGAGAGTATCGCGCGATCGTACAGCCTCGGAATAGCCACCTTATAGTGTGCGCGGTGCTCTTTAAATGCACTTTTTGTATAAAGTGCCGATGTATCGCGCGCGGATAATTTAATTATAGAGACCGGTCGCGTATAGTACGTACGTAAGCTGACCGCTGATGAGACTCTTCTCTCTCTCGGCGCGCTTAATTATCGATGTTTGTATTTATTTTTGGACTCTCGACCGCGCGAGCGATTATCACGACTCTCTCTCTCTCTCTCTCTCTTGCCACTATCTCGCTGGTCGAAAATCGATGAAAAATCTCATGCGCTCGCTCGACGATTGGGGCAAAAAAAATGCGACTAATGCGGTCCTGGCCGATTGTTGAACTCCCGCAACAACGTGTGCGGCTCGCTTTGCTGGCGCTGACGTCATTAATCGTTAAACTTGCGGAGCCGCGTACGCGATCTCTCTCTCCTCTCGTTTATTGATTTTATCCCTCTCCAAACGAGCCGTCGCTGATAGTATACGAATCGCGATGTGTATACTATATAACATCGAGTTTGGCTCTTTCGCGCTGCGGCGGCGGCGGCGGCAGCAACGATGCGCCGTGGATAGTCTGTGACTCGCAAACTCGGCTGTATACGGATTCCAATGCCGTCGAGCGGCCTGCAGATATATATACACGTACACAGACACAGACACAGACACTCGTGTATTTGTGTACACGTGTACGGAGCGCACGGCGCACGATTCATTGTCAGGGATAATACGAGTACGTATGTGTATACGCCGGTTCGGCACAGGGCTCGACTTTGGGGTCCATACATACGTACATACATATACGCACTGCCACCTCCGAATGTTTGCCAGATCGAGCCAAGTTGCTGCCGCTGTCCGAGTCGGCAGAGACTCTAACTATATACATACGGAGATGTGTATAGTATGCTTTATACTCCTGCTGCTGCTGCTGGAATGACCAAACTGTTTCGTGCGGAGTACAGTTGCGAGGATCGTCTAACTGGGATGTAGCGTACGCGCGAGTGAGTGTGTATCTCTGTATACACGCTATACTCCGTTAAGGGTATATATATACACGGAAGAGGTGAATGGGAGCCAGACCGGAGTGCAAGTCGATTGGCGTTTGCTCGTTTGTCAACCGCACATACCACCACCACAGCAGCAGCAGCAGCCACCGCTGCATGCGGACTACTGCACAAAACTGCGCGTGATACACGTGTAAGTTGTATTCCTTTGAGATTGGAGCGGTATACGACGTATGCGAGTCAAACTTACGCGTAGCGATATGTAACACGTATGCATCGTTGAGGTATACACGAGGCGCATCCGCTCGTTACGCGCGTTTCATTGCTGTAATTTTGACGGGTCGCAGACTCGTTACTATTTTATTTTCAAGTTTCGAGATGACGATGATTGATGGATAAAAAGCTCGTTCGTGAAAAATTATTCACCATATGTTAAGCACGAACATTACGCGTAATGCATGGATTACAGCTTGAAAAATGCCCCGTTCACTCTGTTTTTCGTCGCTCGATTTCTCGACGCAACTCGTTCGCAGTGACCGAAAGCTCGCAAGCTCGCTCGCGCTTTTGACCTACACACGGCCCTCGCGAGCCACGTGCATGCGCTATATATATACATACGCACGGCAGCGGCAGCTTTCCATTTAGCCCAGAGGTCATTTACCCCTACCGAAAGCTCGGAGTGCTGAAAGCTCGCCGGCCCGACGTGTACGTTATAGTTATAAGCGTGTGCGCGCCGCGCCGTACATATCCATTGGCAATATCGAGTACGCGCGCGTACGTATAGTCGTAGATGAGAAATGGGAGGGGTTGGTCAGGCGCACGCATCTCGTGTGCGGACCATTGGAGCTGGGCACTCTCTCGCTCTCTTCGGGCACACGACAATTAATAATTGCCTCTCGCTCTCGCACCCTAAATGTATATACCCATATTTTGGTGGGAGGGCGCAGTCGAGCTAGAAATCCATTTACGTCGTCATCGTGCCGCTACTCTCGCGTGTTATATACTCTTGTCTATATATATATATATAATATAGTACGTACACACATTTACGTATATACGCGACGCGCGAAGGCTCTGGTCATTTTGAGCCCTGCGCATTAACGGCTGCTGTGTCGCCAGAGTAAACCAATGCTGCTGCTGCTGCTGCTACTGCGCTCCCTAATCGATCCCTTCGCGAGCGAAGTTAATAGTCTGCGTGTACTACCAGCCAAAATGTAGCACCTCACTCTCTCCCTCGCAGATAACAACTCTCACTCGTTGTCGTCGACGTCTTCCGCGAGATGAGTTGCTATCGTCGTGCTTGTCCGCGTGGGTGGAATTTTCAACATTAGAAGCAGGAATCAGGGGGATATACGTAGCCATTACGGGTGCATGTATTATTTATACGCACGATGTATCGTTTTCGTTGGGCCTCGCCCGAATCCCGACGTCAATGCAATATATAATAAACACTTGTATCGGAGTACACGCGAGTGCGTGTGCACATGTAGTGCGTCACGCACGTCGACTCGATTGCTTTGTGCGTACATACGCGTCACGCTTTTAGCTATACAACGAAAAAAAGCTCGGCGGCCAGAGTACAGAGCTCTGCCCCCCGTTCCCCGAAGCCGATTTTTTTTTTTTATGAATGATTGATGGATCGATGTGTAGCAGAAGCAGCAGCGTGATACATGCAAGCACGATCGGAAAGCTCGAAAAGCGACCCCCCGCGTCGCTGTATGTATATGCACGCGCGCAGTGCGAGTGTAATAGCTTTGTAAATTGATCGATCTATTGGGAGAGCAAGAGCGAGAGAGGTGTTCATCGATGATTACTTTTTTGTTATTCCGGATGCGAGCGGGCTTGAGCGTGAACGCGTGTATATATTCTCTCGAGAGATTGATTCGATTCACGCGCGCGCGCGCGCGAGCGTTAACGCGGGGACACTCGGGCCGTTTGCGTGTCTACGCGTGTTGTCGCGACCCTTAAATATTGGCTGCGGCAGAGCGGAGCGCTAATAATAATGAAAATAATGATGTATCGTATGTAATAAAACGCGCATGTGCACGCGAATGCATAATGAGTTAATCTGTTGAAAAATAAAAATAAATATTTGAAAGATCAAGTCGAAATAAGCAACGTCGTTTATTTTCTTTCTAACATTTTCCCAATTTTTTTTTTCATAATTGGACGTTATTTTTAGGTGGTAAATAAGATGATATAATTATGAATTTTAAAGGAGCCCATCAGTTGACATAGCTATCTCAATATAAGTTTTGAGATGAATTATAATTTTAATGTACTTCAAATTTACATTCGCGTGTCGTAAATAAATCCAGAGCATATCGGTATGCTAGTTTCAGTTATTCTCAAACTCACAATTAAAAAAGCTTATGAGCTGAGTTTATTACAAATATTGATTCACAGCATGAATTTATTACAGTTCTTAGTACTACAGTTTTTAATACTACATTGATGAATTTGTTGATACTTGATACTTGGAGATGGAAAATTGTCGTGACCTTCGTCTACATTCTATTTGCGATTTGCTTTTCCAACTGCATATCTTCAAGATGTTCGTAACTGGTACCACTGTAAACTGCATCGTTATGAGCTTTCAGATTGCCATTCTGTTATCGCATTTTACCGCCTGCATATTACGTGCATATTACGCATGTGGGTTCTTAAATTATGTTTTAGTGTGAATTGCTTTCCACATACTTCACATTTCGGTTTGATACCATTATGCACCACATCAATGTGGGTTTTTAGACTATGTTTTTGTGTACATTTTTTCCCGCATTTGTCACATACGTGAGTGATGCCTTTATGCTTCGACGTGATGTGTAATTGGAGACTACCTTTAGTTGAGAACGTTTTTCCACATATTTCACATATAAGTTTGATACCATTATGCACAACATCAATGTGGGTTTTTAGATAAGGTTTTCGTGTAAATTTTTTCCCGCATTTGTCACATACGTGAGTGATGCCTTTATGCATCGACGTGATGTGTAATTGGAGACTCCTTTTAGTTGAGAACGTTTTTCCACATATTTCACATATAAGTTTGATACCATTATGCACAACATCAATGTGGGTTTTTAGATAAGGTTTTCGTGTAA
>CACVKI010140430.1:0-13532 GCA_902732785.1 Trichogramma evanescens | reverse complement strand
TTATTATGTACTATAACATACCAAAAGCGCGTCAAGATCGGTGACATACGTGCGGACGAAAATTTAAAAAAGTATTATTTTGACCCTTATATATAAGTTTCTATATTGTCTTGAAAGAAATCAACGCTTCTAATTATTTAACTTATAAGATAAGATATAGGTATTCTCTAACGAACTATTCTAAGCATATATGACTGCAATGAGTTTGAGAAATTCGTAAAAGCATTAAATTATTTATATAATGACTGGATGATAACTTTTTTCTCGCTATTACCGCATGCAAATCTAATAGCATATTTCATGGATTTCTTTTTGGTGTGTATTCAAATTGCATCGTTCTCCAAATTTCTTACCACAATTATCACACGTGTAATCTTTCCGACCTTCATGGACTGTTTTTTTATGCTTTCTCAAATTGCTTTGATCTCCAAATTTCTTCTCGCAGTTGTCACATGCGAAATCTTTTCGACCTTCGTGTACTATCTTTTGGTGTAAAATTAAATTACTTTTTTTTCCAAATTTCTTCTCGCAATTGACGCATGCAAAATTCTTACTACCTTCGTGTACTGTCTTTTGGTGTTCATTCAAATTTCGCTGATTCGCAAATGTCTTCTCGCATTTGTCGCATACGTAATTTTTGAGATTATGGACGATATTTTGGTGCTCGATCAGATATGATTTTATTTTAAATTTCATTTCGCACTTGTCGCATGAAAGATCTTTGGAACTTTCATGAACTGTCTTTAAGTGGATAAGCAAATTCCTTTCTTTTGTAAATTTCTTTTTGCATGTGTCGCATGCGAAATCTTTGCTACCTTCGTGCACCGTCTTTTGATGTAAAAGCAAAGTCGATTTTTTTCCAAATTTTTTCTCGCACTTATCGCATGCGTAATCTTTGCGACCTTCGTGTACTATTCTTTGGTGCATTGACAAATCTGATTTTTGTCCAAATGTGTGCTTGCACTTGTCGCATGCGAAATCTTTGCGACCTTCGTGAGCTATTTTTTGATGGAAAAGCAAATTCCATTTGAGTCCAAATACCTTTTTACACTTGTCGCATGCGAAATCTCTACGACCCTCGTGTACTTCCTTTTGGTGGATAAGCAAAGTCCGTTTATATCTGAATTTCTTCTCGCAATTGTCACACGCATAATCTTTGCGATCTTCATGTATTGTTCTTTGGTGCCTCATCAAATCTGATTTAAATCCAAATTTCTTCTCGCATTTTTTGCATGCGAAATCTTTACACCTGTCGTGGACTATTTTTTGGTGTTTGATCAAAGTGCTTCGTTCCCCAAATTTTTTCTCACACTTCTCGCATGCATGATCTTTTCGACCTTCGTGTACTGTCTTTTGGTGCACAAGCAAAATCCATTTTCGTCCAAACTTTTTCCCGCAATTGTCACATAGGTAATCTCTAAAAACTTCGTGGAATATTTTTTTGTGCTTGAGTAATGTTGATTTATTTTCAAAATTTTTTTCGCACTTGTCGCACGTGAAATCTTCGCGACCTTTATGTACTAACTTTTGGTGCAAAAACAAACTCGATTTTTTCACAAATTTCTTTTTGCCACTATCGCATGAGTAATTTTTTTGTTCATTGGGAATTGTGTCTCTGTGAGTTACCATACTGGATTCTAGTGTAAATGCTTCCTGAAAAATATCACAAACGAGTTGTTTGTCGTCTGAAACAACAATTTTTTGTTCATCTAAATTACCTTCAGAGATGAATTTTTCAGATTTCTTTTCACTTTTACCCATTTTGGTGCCTAAATTAAACGATAGATCAATCTATTTTGTGTTCCAGAAATGATTGAATGAGTAAAATTTATCTTTTGGTATTATGACTTGGTTCATTGGAAAAATAAACATTCAAACTAATTTGATTTTATTATGAACATGATCAGTGTACCGAGGGACTATTTTAAAATCGTTTACGATCATATTATTTACAATTAAGGTAACGATTTATCTGTTTACAAATGTCCTTCCAAATGTGAAAAAGTTCAAAATTTTAACTTGGTGACGATTTTTTTGGATGAACATTTTTAGCAGCACTCGAAGTATGAAAGAATGTGGCTTTTCTCGCATTTTCATGAATTCCTCATGTTTTTACGTCTTATTTATAATTAAGAAATTAGCTCTCGCTGCAGGACAGTCAATGGCCACTACTCGGTATGATGTGCCAGTTATAGTGCTTAATCGATTGCCCGGTTGCAGTGAGTCAGGAGCTCTCGAGTCATTTGTTTTGACGCCTCGTTCAGAGACTGTCGTTAGGTTTTATAATGCTGTTTAAATAAATTTATCACACGATTACTCACCTTTAATTTTCAAAATACTTGTCAATATTGTGTTTAAATATTCTTGATCGGTGCAGACAAGCTTTACGCAATAACTTTTACCATACACGTTTAATCGAATTTTATATTCTCTTGTTAGGAAAATTGAACTCTTTAATTTATTTTAAATTGTAATTTGTTGAAAATTTTTTTTATTAAAGTCTACCTAAAGTACAATTATTTGAAATGATGGTATTTAATGTTCGTCATGGTATCAATCTAAATCTGTGCACGCGTCTAATTTCCGCTCGATTGATTTTCTTTCTTTTCGCTGGCTTCGACCAATTCAAAAAGACATTCGTTTACTTCTTCTCTCGTTTTTTCGGCCTCGCCTTTTATAATCATGTATCTTCTTAGAAAAATGCAGTCCTCGATCTTATCGCCCAATTTCTTGTATCGATCATAAAACTTGATCAAGTCCACGTATCCAGGGGTCTCGAGCCATTTCAATTCAGCAGCGAGTATGGACTGCAAAAATGTATTAAAATTTTTTTGTATAGGAACGGGTAAAGTATTACTATAAACAAGCCGTATACGATTTATTTTTCTCACCTCGGCTAAGCACTTGGCGGCGGAGACCGATGACCAAAGGTTGGCATCTTCGACGCATTTTCTGGCCTTGTTTGCGTAACCCTCGATGACGATCGAGGCATTTTGAAGCTTGTCAATGGCCTCTTGCGCGTCATTGATGAAGTTGTAGCGAGGTTCGGTGTTCTGCGTGCAATATTCGAGGTCTTTATGGTACGCGGAAAATTTCTCCATGACGGGGTTGATCTTTTGGTCGCACTCAGAGGTATCCAGATTTAGTTTTTCGGCAGCCTCGTATAGTTCCGTCGCTCGCTTCTCCTTAAACTAAATGTCGAATGAGTAAATTTGTAAGGTAGAGCAAAAAAAAAAAAAAATGAAAATTAACTAGTAACCGTTTTCTCGATGGTGTCTTGAAGAAAATTGCCCATCATGAGGGTTTCGTTGATCAGTATCCTCGTACCACGTATCAGCAACCATAATTCGTACGGTATATCGTGGAGAGATGGTTGCACCTGAGTTTCCAGATACTCGATGAAGTCTTTCAGCTTGTCCTTGATCATACTCCTCTCCACGACATCGTCCTCGACTGCGCGAGCTTGAGCTCCCTGCGAAAAAATATGTCGTTTTATCAAATAGCGTAAAAAATTACACTCGCGAATTCATATACTTACGCAGACGAAAATTAACACGGCCAAAGCGATGGCAGACTTCATGATTTAAATGGCTCGTTGACTGTATACTGTGACTAAACGGAGCTAAGCGACTGCCTTATATAGTTAAATTTTGTTTTGCGTTGATAATAAAACAAAAAAGTAACGAGCTGTTTTATCGATGAGATGATAATCATTATGCATTAGTCTACACGTAATACAAATAAATTCGTGCATGGTTTTTATTCGATGGCTTCAATTTGTTGGTTTTTTCTTTCGTTGTAACAGATCAAATCGATCGATTAAAAAAAAAGTCGAGTCATCTAAAATACCACTTTATCATTCGTTATGAGTTCTCTTCTCGTTTGCAGTCATTTTATTCTTCGATCTGGGCGCGAACCTCTGTCGGCACTTTACAATTTTATTATATCAGTGCAGCTAATTGAACATCTTCTCATCTATTCACATTCTCAACATGGTCAAATAAAAATATTTTAATTTTTTCACAGTACTGAAAAATCAGCTTTCGTGTTTATAAATCTATCACATCTTTGTTATTGATTGTATTCTAATAATTAGTAACATTTCATGGTACTGGAATGATTTAAGTTTATATTGATGTGTATCTGTAAATGAATTTTTAAATATACTGTCTCACTCAAGTGGGAAAAGGAATCAGTCAAAAACTCTTATCAGAATCTCAAATGATATTGAAAAGATATAAAAAATACTTTGTACAATACAAAGACTTACCTATTTATTTTCAAAATTTTTGGATAAATTAACTTCAAATACTCTCCATAAACGAGGGGAAATTCAAAGCAATTTATTTTACTTAATGGCAATCAAAATTTTTCAAACGATGAAATTATTGTTAGATCTTTTTTATCATTGTTTTGCAAAGTTAGTCGAAAGTACAATGATAGGATATGATAATTGTCATGATTAACGAATTGCGAGTTGTGATGTCATGGTTAAGAACTCAATTATGTTTAGATCATTTTCAAATTTACGTGATTTTTTTCAATGCCTTGTTAACGTTCGATTCGGACATGCAGTCTACGACTTCCCTCTCTGCTTGAATGACTGCGGCTTTCAAATCTTCGATAGCTCTTGGTTGTTTGCAGTCTTCCAATTGTTTCACCGATAAAGGATATCGATGCTTAAATTTCAACAGTTCGCGCTTTCCC
Source organism: Trichogramma evanescens (assembly GCA_902732785.1). Taxonomy (NCBI): domain Eukaryota; kingdom Metazoa; phylum Arthropoda; class Insecta; order Hymenoptera; family Trichogrammatidae; genus Trichogramma; species Trichogramma evanescens. Next base: position 8,825 of record CACVKI010140430.1, on the reverse strand, counting down.
GGAGCCTTGAACCAAGCCATTTCCGCGGCATATACAGTCTGTAAAAATATATTTAATTTTTTTTTCGATAATCGAGTATAATAATTCTGAATTACTTATAAACGAAGGGAATTCGATCTAATTTTTCATATACCTTCGTCAAGCACTTGGCCGCGGAGAATGACGTCGAGAGGGTGGCACCGGTGACGCATTTCTTAGCCGTCTTGACGCGATCTTCGATGTCAAAAATGATCTGGTAAATATCGTTCCGAGCTTTTTGCGTGGGTTCCATTAACTTCCGCGCGACGTTCCACGCGCACTTTTCAATGCTAATGGAGTACGACGTGGCAATCTCCGCTAAGGCGTCGATCTTCTCGTCGCATTCGGAGGTATCGACTTTGCGTTCGGCGGCGATCAGGTGTAGATATCTGATTCTGCATTTCATCGACTGAATTGTAGCCGAAAAAAATCGTTTTACCCAAATTTTAAGCCTATACGGTAAAATTAAAAAAGAATAACGATGAATTACTTACCACGGGGTTGATGACGTTTATGTAGCTGGCGTTCCGTATGATGTGGTACCTGTGTTTATTTATATCAAAGTAGATTTTGTTGAATTGCGCGCCCATTTCCGTGAGAGCCGGCTTCATAGTAGCTTCCACATAATCAAGAAAGATTTTCAGCTTTTCCTTGATCATACCCAAGTCCTTGACATCGTCTTTGACTGATCGAGCTCGCATTCCCTGATTCCATAGAGCGAATAATTAATTTTAGATATCTATCAGGTCATTAGTTACATATGTATATTTAAATAGGTTTATTACTTACGCAAACAAGAAATAACACGGCTAAAGCAACAGCAGATTTCATGATTGCAATTGTTTGTCGGCTACTGGGTGACTAAAGGTAGCATCTGCTGTTATGCTTGTTATTGTTCAATTTTTTTTTGCTGATAATAAAAAAAAAAAAAGTAACGAGCAGATTTATCGATGAGATTATGAGTATGCTTGAGCCCGCACTTAATATAAATAAACTCATGTATGATTTTTCTTCGATAACTTAGATTTTTGGTTTTTTTTTTTTTAAGCGGTTCAATCGATCGATTAAAAACAGTTGAATCAACCATGAACACCGTGTCATGTTTAATTCTTTTTTCACACTTTAATTTTTGTGATATCAGTGCAGCAAATTGAAAAAGTCATCATTAGCCAACATTATTCAAACTACATACGGAACAAGTTTCATATCAAATATGGTTTTCAAGGTCACGATCAGTGGCATGATAAATACCATTTATACATCTTAATCACGTACAATGAAATTGTTATCTATTTGAATAATTGGGTTGAAACTGTGTCAAAATATAAAATCTGAAGTATTTGAATACGTATAATATCATCGCGTTACATAATGACGACGTCTTTTAGGTCAACCGTGCGAATGTGTAGACGGTTAATGAACTGTGTCCGGGTGTCAGCAGCATTACAAGTTCAAGTTAGTTAGAGTCATTTTTTGCTTTTTTCTTATACGGATATCGCCAGTTAGTCGCGAGTTACCTGAGCGCGGGACTTTGACAGCGCGAGTTCGGCCTGCCAAGAGCCTAAAAAACAGTCTTCAACTTTTAAAAAATATTCGTCCTTTTGGTTTCAAGTGCCATAAAAGCCGAGAAAAGTGTCCGTTGATCCAAAAATCGCTTTATTGTAAATTTGCGATATTCTTTTTTAGTATTTCAAGTCAGGTAATCTATTACCTGTCAAAAAGAATAATTTGATTCTAGATTTTTTTCAATGTCAATATCTTTTGAGCAATGTATTAGAACGAATTACATCGAGGAATCTAGGAAACTCTTTCAAAAATCTGGTTTATATTTCTCACTGGTCGAGATTTCACCACTTGCGGGAACTGGTACCACTGGGAGGTTCGACATCTAGCGTCAGCTTGCCAAGTTACTCGGATACGAAATACTAGATTTAAGAAGGCTCTTTCAGTTCAAGTTTTTCTATATAGTGAGCTCTTGCCTACAGCTGTACATTTTGTATGCGCAGTACACACTGCGTAGCCTGGCATCCGCTGATTCATATAACAGAAACATCGTTTTTTTTTTTTTTTACTTTGACTTGAAAAATCTTGATTTTTTGCAGCGTAAGGCCTATTTTACGACGCACAGGCTGAAAGATGAAGGTTTTTTCTATATAAACCTTATATATCTGATACCCTAACAAATTAATTTTTGTTTATAAATAACTCAAAAATGTGGCCGTTCCATACGGCCAATGTTAAAAATGTCATACTCTGAGATAAAATATCTCGAGATTTTGAAGCGTAAGCCACATAAATAATTATATCATTAAACTCAGCGTGATTTAATCCATCAAATAAGGTAGGTCTCATTTCTCGACAAATATTGAAAGAACCTCATTGATTCGTTTTCCGCAACAGAAAACGCAAACATAGGGTAACGAGGGCCGCCTGCGTGTATAACATACGCGTCGATAATAATAATGGTATACAGGGTACAGGCTGGCATAGGCAGAGCCCCTGGTTCGCTCTGTAAACGTTTTCCGATGTACCAGCAAAGAGCTTTACAATAAGCTTGTTGCGCGCGTGTGTCATCGTAATATAATCGCCCGTGCAGGTGCTCGTGCGAGCGAGTCATATATATAGATATAGTAAATTTTAACTTCAAAGCCAATTTCTTCTGGAAATTTAATTTTTTTCAAAAAACTAATACTATGGATGGGAAGAATAGACGAAAATCTTTCGAAATTTATATGCGCAATATTTTTCCAGACCCCTGTGCGCCGTACATGTGCAATTTGAGATTTTTTCTTTACTCGGTCATTTTAAAAACACCGAATTGCATTAGAACGAAAAACTATATTTTTCAATGACTTGAAAAAATAAAATCTTCGCTTACAAGAATAAATAAGGAATAAGCATTTGTACGAGCAAGCACAATTATAATGAAATGAACTATTCTTCCAAAATTAAGTATTGAACTAGTAGTACAGTCTACAAATGCTTCAAATTGGGTCCACATAATTTTCGACAGATGCGTTCATCACGCCGGATGCAATGACTTTCATATTACAGCAGTCAAGCCACCGAAAAACGAGTGAAAGTCAATTGAAATCATATTGTATATCCTACAGCATCACTTACTCTCGTCTGTGACTTTGAAGAAAACACACGTACTAGATTTCGATCTAGCATTTTCATACTTACAAGTTAATTTGGAACTTATAAAATAATTTAGATTCCCAACAGTTATATTACATTCGTTATCTTAATCTTCAGTTAGTAAAATAAAATTAACGAACAAACACTCAAGACACACAAGCAGCAACTTGGAAATCATTGGTCAATATACGAGTAAGTAATCAACCAATAAATTAGTATTTAATTATTAATTAATCATCATTCATTTATTTTAAAAATATCATTTATTTGTTTGATTCATTATTGGGAAATTGTGTTAGCAACCAGAGCTAACATAAATCAATACTTATTCCTTTTCAAAAAGTTATTGTTTGTATACCATATATTTATTCAAAGTATCTAACTTGTTCACTGAATAAATGGACTACATCACGTGTTTCATGGGGTTGTCAAAAGTTGTTCTTTCAATTTCCAAGCCTTGTTTTACTTTTATAACGTAAAAAAGCGAACTCCGGAATCTCCGAGCGTTAAATATCATTATTCAAAGATCACTTGGCAATTATTTATAATAACTAGACGTTCAAAACGCTCGTCAATGTTTTCATTCGTGTCTTGAGTTGAGGTTACTTAAGTACTAACTGTCTGTTGACAGTTAGCAGCCCAGGCGCTCGTATCGAGTCGGCTCGCGTCGGGCGTCGTCGTCAGTGTCAGCCAATCAGAGGTCGTTTTACACGGCCTCACTTTTCGGACGTTCTTTTTTTTATAAGTAATAAAAAAAATAATAAGTAAAAAAAAACCCATTCTCTTTTTTATAAGTAAAAAAATAATAAGTAAAAAAAACCCATTCTCTTTTTTATAAGTAAAAAAATAAAATGTAATATTATTAATATTTTACTGTAAACATCACTTTATAATAGTTTTATAGACGAACGTGACACGAAAGGCTGCTACACCTCCGAAGACATGGATGGACAACCAAGTATAAAAAAATTGAAGACCTTCAGTAAAAATATCGATTGGAACAATGAACAAAAGCGTCAGGAATTGTTTCATTATTTTTATTCCTTAATCGGCCGTTGGAGAGGCGAAATTCCGGATCTCCGACAAACTTTTACCCCGCAAGAAATGGATTGGCTCCTCACCGAGGACGTGAAAAAGTCGAGCACACAAAAAATGCATCTCGTTCACTTCGTGATCCGCACCGGCTACACGGACAAGCTCTGCGGCGACGGCGACCGCAGCGGCCACGACAGGCCATCGTCGCCGCGTCGCTCCACGGCACTGCATCACGCGGCCAAGTGCAACATGTCCTGCAGTGTCGTCGGCAAGCTCTTCGAGCTGTACGACAGATTCGACGCGAATTACGTCGACGAGGAGACCGGCCTCACGCATTTGCACGTCGCGTGCAAGTTCGGCCTGTTCGATCGCGCCAAGACGTTCGTCGAGCGCGGACACGACCCCGGCTGTCTCACGCGCCCAGCCGCTGGATTTTGCTTCTCGTCTTTCCAGGTGGCCTGCCTGGCGGGACATTTGGAGGTCGCGGAAGCGGCCATCGAGGACGGTCAGAAACCGGACGATCTACCCTACGAGGTCGCGGCCCATCCACCGCTGCAGCTGGCCGCGGCTTTCGACCGAGTGCAGCTCGTCCGACGGCTGATGAAAGCGGGCGCCAATCCGAATCTGACCAGGCCGGACGGCAAGACGACTCTGCACGTCGTCTGCGAGACGGACAACGCCTTTTGCATGACGGAGCTGTTGCTGAAGCTCTGCGGGGACCGAGGCACGAGGCTGCAAATCGACCGCCGGGACAACGACGGTCGGACACCGCTGCTCGTGGCACTGGCGAAAAAAAACTGGGTCGTGGCCAAATTGCTGGTGAGCCAGGGCGCCGATCTCAGGAAGGCCGATATCGAGGGATTCGCGCCTCTGCACATGATCGGACGGAGTCGAGCCAGTGGCGGCTTGGTGACGATACTGTACAATCACCATCGGGAGTGGCCGCTGGAGATCGACGCCTTGACCGAGAATCGGGAGACGCCGCTGCACCTCGCCGCGAGCAACGCCAACAACGAGCTGATGGAGTTTCTGCTCAGAAACGGCGCGGATCCGAACTCGGTCGACAAGGCAGGATCGACGCCGTTGCATCTGATCTGCAAGAAATCGAGCGGCGATGCCCGCCGGTTCTTCAAAATCGCCAAGGAAATGAATCTAACGGTGCGAGTCGACGTCAGAGACAGCAGGGGTCGGACCGCCCTCGAATACGCGGTCGCGTATTTCTTCAGGTCATCGGCCAGCGCTCTCTTAGCGAACGGCGCCAAAATGTCTCTCGACTATTTTCCCGACGAGGAGTTCTTCGGCGAGAGGTTCGACTCGGAACCGGTCGGCGATCGTTACAGCTACCGATTGAAGCTGACGACCGAAGCGCTCGCCCTAACCGATTACTTGGAGAGACACTGTGAACGCACACTGAAGCCGAGCCACGGCGCGACGATCACGAATTTTCTCGACCGGCACGGAATGTTCGAAACGCCGCCGGTCCTTCGAAGGCATTGGTACAAAAACCGCGTGTTCCAGAATAAAGCGAAAAAAATGAATATGAAAAGGGGTGAGACGGAAATATCGTTCTACGACCTCGTCCAGTTGAGTATCGACGAGACGATGAAACACGAGTTGTTGGCGAAATGGTGCTGCGAGGCCTTGCTGAACTTGGTGCGCATGATAGACTTTGGGTCGTTTCCCGATCAGCAGAGGATGGGGTGTATCGTGCACCTGTGGAAGATAGCGATGAGACACTATTACGAACGTTGGGCGCCAGTCTTAGTGCCAACGGTCGACCGACTGCCCGATGGCTTTCTTACCACTGCTCACTATGTGGGTTATGTTATCGATAATAATGAACGATGAATGAGGATAATATGTATTTGTAAAAAAAAAACAGAGCTCGATTCTGAAAAAATGATAAATTTTTAATTTTGTATAATGTATATATTTTTTTATTCGTAAAGTAAATAAAGGTAAAAAATGTCAAATTACAAGCGTGTATTTTAACGCAATTCAAAATATGATCCTATAAATATGTATATTATTTATGAATAATCTCATTGATTGTCACATTCACTAAGGCGTTGAAATATGGAAACTTAAAACAATTGAAAACAGTGACACGGTGGAATTTCAGCAAAGTTGAAGTACAAAAATCATATTTCATTTTTTACTTACTTTTTAAATTTAAGTAATTTTGTACTTCAAGGTTAAATACCTCCCATCGGTTGTTTCGCCCTTCCATTGCGGTTAACATCGAAGAAAATACTAGGCAATACATAATTTACCATTTTTAAATTGGCATTTATTTTCAGTACATCTTCAGTATCCACATCTTCGAAATTGTCTTGAAGCAACTCGATAGGAGCACTGCAGTTGAAGAAATAGAAAAAAAATTAATTAAGAAATATTAAAATATTTATAACATTTTTGTGCCATTTATGGCAATATTTATGGAAATTTGCTACTCTAAACCATCGATTGATCGTTGCAATGATACTAATTGCCTGCCTTTTAAAATTTTGCATATGCAAAATTACAGTGCCCAAGAATCTTTTTCCGTAAAAAAAATACATAACATCAAGTTTGCTACTATTAATTACTGTATATGCCAAGAGCAAAAATATCATAACATAATTGAAACAATTGAAAAACAGATTAAAAACTCTAATTTACCTAGACGCAAATAGTCTGTCAGAAACAGGGCAGATATTTTCCCCCGGTTCTCGTCAACTGTAAAATAAATATTGAAAGTCCTTGCGTCTGTCATCCTTGCAATTTTTTAATTATATAATTAAAAATTAGTCACCACAAACAATCACACAACTGTCATACAACAGGAAAGTTAAAATTGATAGGCAGTCAATAGCGATTAGCAAGTCGTTCGGGGTTAATCGACTCTATCTATCAGTACGCCACTTTCCGTAACATCGAAAAAAATATTTTGTAAATAATTCCATTGAATTAGTTGTAAAAATTAATCGTTATCATTTTTCGCTCGTTGTCCTGACGACATTTATGAAAATGAGTAGAAAAATATTGATACTACAATGTACATTAATTGTTAAATTAAATGTAAGTTGTTTATTATGCAGATAATATACTTGAAAATCAAATTTCAAGTTTAAGTTGACACACTTGCTCCATTTAAATTTTTCGATCCAACTACATTTTGATATCATTGATTACAAAAAACCAGATGGTGTTATACACTGTTCGTATGTCTATTTTTATAACTGCCATTGATATACCATATATGGTGTAACGCCGGATTAGTTTCCTGCGATCGAGATTGCTGGCTTTTCATCAACCAATATAAAATACAATATAGAATTGATAATTTTTTAGTCATATTTCAAATATTTCAATGTTCAATAAATTATTATAATTATTAACAATGAATGATTTTTTAGTATCGAATGAATTATAGTTTTTTATAAAACAAAGCAATAGCATCATCGTAATTTAAAGATCAATTACTAATTTGTGCTGTTACTATTTTAAAATCATAAAGGCCCATCACGGGTTTACATTGGGCGTTAATTTCATCTGGTCCAACAGAACGATGGAATATGTAAAAGTATACGAAATTCCGGCGTTCCGTGTGACCTAATCGTCATTCACCTATATAGTATACTACTCTGCACGCCTCCCCCACTCTTGTAAAAGTCAAGCCGCCGAAAAACGAGTGAAAGTGAAATCTATTGAATATAGCATCAATTTCTCTCTGTATAGCAGTATGACTGTACGACCTTGTAGAAACACGTGTTAGATTTCCATCTAGTATTTTCAGACTCAAAAGTTAATTTTGATTGACTTTCAATCGTACAGTTATATTAAAATCGTTAAGTTAATATACAGTTTGTATATTAAAATTATTAAACAATCGAGACTAGAAAACACCTCAAAAAACATCTTGGAAATCATTGTCCAATAAACGAGTAAGTAATCAATCAAAAAAACACTATTTTTACTTATTCATTATTTATTTTTTTAATTTAGTTGATCGTATTTACATTATTATTTGCAAATAATGTTTCTTTCTTAATATATCTTGTTTGTTCGTAGTAAATATTTTTTCAGATCAGTTATATAACCTATCCACTAATTAAATCTATCGCACATGGCAGCATAACGCGTGATGTGAATGTCAAAAAAAATTATTTTCCATTTCCTGTGCCTTTACTTTCATAACGTATAAAAGTAAGCCTTTGAAAATGGTATCACTAAATACTATTATTCAAAAGTTTTTCTTAAGAATTTCACTGCCTATCCGATGGTACCAATATTTTCAGTCAATTTTTGGGAAACCCTGTAATTAAATTTTTTGAGAATTTAAAACAAATCCAATGTAGGAATAGGCCTGCAGATTACCCCCAAAAAGAGCTCTTTTTAACGAAAAAGGGTTACAAATTTTGTAACCGGTTCAAACATGGTTTTTTGGAAAGGTAACACCTAGGAGCACTTACTGTAAAAAGTTAGACAAAATTAGATGGGTGGCACACATAAATAATTGTAAAAAACCGTTGTTTTTTCATAAAAAGAATTTTGCCGAATTTCAACTTCAACTCGCGATATCTCCGAGAGTAATCAATATTTTTGGATGAAATTTTATGACAACACTCTTGAACTAGTCTACAATGATA
>CACVKI010140429.1:0-10249 GCA_902732785.1 Trichogramma evanescens | reverse complement strand
TGCAAGGTAACTAAGGATAGAGGCAGCCGTCGGCACGGCAGAAAACACAAAAATCGACGCACGCTCGATAAGTCGCGCGGCAACGCGCGTAGATCGAGTACCGCGCGAGGAGAGGAACCATCGTCACCGCTGATGTCCCCATGACACGCACGGGAACAACGAGTTCGACCCCCCACGGAGCGGTCCCGCAGTCTCTCTCTCTCTCTCTCTAGCACACCGGAGTGCATACGGCGCTCTCGTGACGCCACGGAGCGAGCGCACGGAGTGGGGCGCCGTGCGCGACTATAAAAGGTGCGTGCCGAGACCACTCGGCCTTCTAATATATTCTTTTGTGCAAGCACACCAATAAGTTCAAGTGAACTTCCAAACAGCCGCAGGCTGCAAACTTAGCCTCCGGCATAAGGTAATTTTTAAGTACTAAAATGGGAGTGGGACTTGCTCTGAAATAACAGACAAGCAACCGACATACCCACCCAAGCTAGCCGCAGCAATGCGAAGGCAGGGCAGTATGAAATTAATGAGTTATTCTCATTAATTGTTTGGTATGCTATACTGTTGTGATGAATGAAATTGACAAACAGTCTTTCATGATCACATCGGATTCCCCCACATCGTGTGTACGATCGCAAAAGCGAGACTTCAAGCGAAACACTTACCTCGAGATTACTCGGTAATGCCGCTAGAAATTGCCGATGCGAACGAGCACGATGCCTTGCACACCTGTAACGCAGTCTGCAATTCTCAACACTTTTCACATACACGTGCATAAGTGAGAGAAACGAAGTGACACGCCACAGCGTGTAAGGTGATTTGTGCGTGCAAGTGTAGTGTGATCCTTGATTCGACATCGTACTCCTTTCTGATGCAGAATTCGTCTGGTATCCACGTGTTTCCACTGTCTCGTGCCCGAAAGAGTGAATTGAGTGTGATCGAGAGATAGCCTCACCAGCAATTCAGCACAAATGCAGGTATTTCTTTTCTAATTCATAAATACGCTCCATAATTGTTCGGTCTTCACGCGTATCAAGTCACGAAAAGCGATAGTTACGTGCTCCCTCGTTAGCTTAACCTGTAAGCGTTCTGCAAATACGGTAGCACGTGTAGCAGAACGCACAAGTCGAGCACGTGATCGATATCGCAACGTGCATAACCTCCCGAGGCGCCAACGCCAGCAAGTGTCGCGAGTGAAGTCCCTTCTTCTGAGCGCCATAAGCCACGTCCACTGCAGAAGCAATCTCGCAACAGCACACAAGTGCTGCACGAGAAAGTACGGCAGACGCGCGGCTATGGGAGTGTTCACGAAAGTCGTGAACAACTAACCTACGATATCAGTGCGTGTGAAGTTATTGACATTCGCGTAGATCGAAACACTGTGAAGTCGGTGTAATCTTTTCCGTTATATTTAGAATCATTATTTAATTAATCGCATAATAGTTAAAAGAATAACAATAATAAAAGCGATCCTATCACTATACAATTTATCAGTCCTAAGGTGTTTTCACAAACCCCCTCATATTAGTTATTTACACATCAAGGGCTGAAACGGGATGATTACAGCCGAGGTGTGTTTGCAGAGTTGGGGCGCTGTAGTCACCGAGGCCGCGCAGCACTCTCTCGGTGGCTTGTACTAGTTGTCAATTGGCGCTGCTTTTCAGGGTAAATGGGAATCAATTCAAAAAAAGATTTTCATCGTAACGAGAGAGGAAGTACAGATTTTAAATCAATATAAATATGAATTAAACTTTTTATAAGAGTATTTAATTTTATTAGTGAATCGATGAAGATACAAAATTGTTCTGGTGTCATCGACATCAAAAGACAAAACGAAAACGAATAAACAAAAGCGAACTAGTGTGAAGGCAACAACACATCTGTGCCTCCACATTTACTCCCCCCGCAGTGACCTAGACCGGAGGGAAAGGAAAACCGGACCGGAGGGAGAGGAAAGGACTTGATCCGAGAGCTCTTTTTTTTCAAAATAGATGTCATTAAAGTCGTTGGCGGAGATGTTGGCATTGATGACGATGAACTATCCGAAAGTTCAAAATAAGCAGGCTTGAGATTGTCTGTCGAAATTGTCTTTTCTTTTCCATTAAGCTCAATGATAAAAAGTTTATCATTGATTCGACGAATTATTCGATGAGGGCCAGTATAGGGCTGTTCAAGAGGTTTCCTTATTGTATCAAACTTGCAAAAAACATGTCAGCAAAATCGTAAATCTTTATGAACAAAAGGCTTGTTATTTGAATGATTTGAGGCCGGCACAGGTTGTAGAGCACCGAAAAGCTTACTTAATTTTTTAACAAAAACTGGTTTACTCGAAGACTGAGTATGCGGAATGAAAAAATCTCAAGGAATTCGCAGCGTTGAGCCAAATAACATTTCAGCAGGAGAAGCTTGCAATTCTTCTTTAAAAACGGTGCGAAGACCAAGAAGAACAGTTGGTAATACATCTGGCCATGGAGTGTCTGGTGTGCATTTTAGAGCAGCTTTTAAAGTCCTATGGAACCTTTCGATCATTCCATTACTTTTTGGATGTTAGGGACTTGTACGGATGTGTTGACTACCGATAAGCTTTGCCGGTTTTGTAAAGAGAGCTGCTTCAAATTGTCCTCCTTGATCAGATGTAATAGTCAACGGAGTTCCAAACATGCATATCCAATTATTGTACAGTGAACGAGATACTGTCTCTGCTCGGGCATCTGGCAAAGGAATCGCTAAAGGCCAACGTGAAAAACGATCTATAACAGTTAAACAATATTTGAAACCTTGAGCATAGGGTAATTTAATTAAGTCAACATGTATGTGACAAAATCTTTCATCTGGTTCGTCGAAAGTTTGTAGTTCAGCTCTATTATTTCGATGAACTTTTGATCGTTGACAATGTAGACATTCTCGAGACCAGCGAAGAACATCTTTACGTAAGTGTGGCCAAAAATACTTTGTTGAAATTACTTTTGCTGTAGCTCGTCCACTCGGATGTGCAAGCTTGTGTACAATATCAAAAACTTATCGACGTAAATTCAGCGGAATGTAAGGACGAATCAAGTTCTTCGAAGTTTCACAAAAAATAGAACAGTCGTCGATGATGAGATGTTGCATTTGTAACTTTGAATTTTTAAGGAGATGTGGAAGCTCTTTATCGTTCTTTTGCGCTGATTTTAATGTATTTGCAGCTAGTGGAGAAGGCATAGAGATTGTACACATTCTTGAATCAGCTACATTGTTTTCTTGTCCAGGTATACATTCAAATGTAGCGTTATGTTGTAAAATATAATCCACGTGTCGTTGTTGCCGTGGAGAAGCTTTATCTGAATTTTGATGCGCAGCAAAGATGAGAGGACGTTGATCTGATGAACAGTGAAAGGTTGACCAGCGAACATACGGCGGAAAAAACGTACAGCAGAGTAGATCGCAAGTAATTCTCTATCATATACACTGTAGCGAGTTTCTGTAGGAGTAAGCTTGCGTGAGAAAAAACCGAGTGGTTTCCATATCCCATCTGGCTGTTTTTGATTTAATACGGCTCCAAGTGATGTATTAGAAGCATCAGTTTGTAAAATCAGAGGCGCCGTAGGCGAAAAGAAAGCAGTATTAGTTGCATCAACGATACTTTTTGAAGTGAATCTTTTTTAGTCGCGTTAGGCATGAGAAGTAAACCTGTAATAATCGAGCGTACGTACGGGCGAGCGGAGACCAGCGCGATAATCGTAGGAATATAGACTGTATATAGACAGGGTACTTCTACGACGTCCGTGCTAGCAGCTGCTGGCCATCCGCAGCGGTTGCTGAGTTTTAGGCGCGCATCTACTGCTACGCGCTTGGCGCTCTAGTGTACGTATAACGTCTACGCAGCGACTTGTAACTGTCTCTCTCGCACACGCTCTTGCCTCGCGCTGTGCGTGTTCATGCGTGTTTCTCTCTCGCACTCGCGGACTTGATTGTAAGCTAGTTGAATTAGGGCAAGATCCCGGTTGTCACCTTCGGCAAGGCAATTCGCCGCTAAACTTGGCTCTATAGGGCGGACACGATTGGGTGATCTAATCACTACTGAAAAGTGGTGCCGATCCGAATTTGGCAAATTCGACGCTAAACTTGGCTCTATGAGACAGACACGATTAGGTGACCGTATCACTACTGAAAAATGGCGCCAATCTGAATTTTTATAAGTATAGTTCACATTGAGCTCGGACTTCTCCGATTGAATTACCGGTTCCCTATTTGTAAAATGCTTATTTGCTTACAGCAATAAAACCTATAATATTTTTTTTTGAGAAATACTTTTTATTAAATTTTTATTACTTTTTACTTGTGAAAGTGTAAAGAGAGAAAAAAGGAAAAAAATACGTGTAACTTTTGAAAGTGGAAAGAAAATACAATTAGTTGTCTAAGGACAACCATCAAAAGTGAAACTTCTATAAATCAAGTTCAAACATCAATGGATGTAAAAATCCAAAATTAAAGTTCAATTGAAAAAGTAAAGTAAGTAAATTCAAAAGTAAAAGAAATTGAAGTTCAATTGAAAAAAGATTACTTTTTCAATTGAACTTTAATTTTTTTACAAAGCTCAAATGCAGATACAGCGTCGCCAGTCCACTTGAGTTTCGAATGCTTTTTGAGAACTCCTTTAAGCATATCATTCAATGGGGCTTGTAAAGCAGCAGCATGCGGTATACAACGACGATAATAATTGAGTGCACCAAGAAAGCGTCGTAATTGCGTGGAATCATCTGGTTTTGGAAAATTCAATATAGCTTCTATTTTAGCTGTTGGTGGCTTGAAACCTTTTTCAGAAACTGTATATCCAGCAAATGTAACTTCACTTGCTCCAAAGACACATTTATTAAAATTAACATGAAGTTTAGCAGCACGTAAAGTTTCAAAGAATTGATTCAAGTGAGAGAGATGTTCAGCATGTGAATTTGAGGTAACGAGAAAGTCATCCACATACACTTTGACGAATGGTAATTTCTGTATCACGTGATTCATGGTTCGTTGTAGCGTTTGCGCTGAGTTGCAAAGTCCCATTGGCATCCCAAGAAATTCAAAAAGGCCAAACGTTGTGGTAACAGCAGTTTTATGAATGTCATGCGGAGCAACTGGTATTTGATAAAATGATTTCTGTAAATCGATAACTGAACGTATTTTACCAGGACTCTCTTGTAAAAGATCTTCGATAATGGGTAGTGGTGTACGATCAGGAACAGTAACTGCGTTGAGACGTCGATAGTCCCCTGTAACCCGCCAAGCACTGTTCGTTTTAGGGACCATATGTAGAGGACTTGCCCATTGGCTTGATGATGGTCGAATAATCTTATTATCCAACAGTGAATCAAACTCCGTTTTTGCTGTTTGAAGGCGATCTCCTATCAGCCGACGTGGTCGTTCAGAAATCGGTGGACCTGTTGTTTCAATAACATGTTGAACGAGCATATCCGGTTGAGTAGCAGTAGCAGTTGCAGGAGAGCCTAAATCAGCAAAGCCTTTTAAAAGCTCTTGATAGCAATGATGAAAAGGTCCGTCAGGTAAACGTCGATTTGATATTGTAGAGACAGAATAAATACTGGCAGGGCCAATAGATCCTTTGATGAACAAATTGGCTGGTAAATCAAGCAAACGATGTCTTCGTAGATCAATGAGAAGGGCATGATGTGAAAGAAAATCGGCACCTAAAATAGCCGTATCGACATCAGCTATAATGAACGACCATGAATAAATTTTCTTGCCAGAAAAAAATAGTTTCATTGTTATGTTGCCATAAGTAGCAATTGGTGTCGAATTTGCAGCGTGTAGAACAATTTCATGACGTTTGAGCTTTTTCTTGATTAATTTTTTTGGTAATAGAGAAACCACAGAACCTGAGTCAACAAGGTATTTGGTGTTGGTATTACAATCGAACACAAATAGGCGATTTTCTTTAGGTAAAGTGCCAGTAGCTGGTGCCCATTTCGGTACCGGCAAATTTAGTTTTCCGAGCTTGTAACTCTTACTTCCATTACAAAAGAGCAAGGTGGTTTGCATTTATGAGCATTCGGCCCATACGTGAGATGATACCAACACAGGTCTGATGTATTTTCTTGTATCGGTTGTGTACGTCGATTTAGAGAAACACTACGTGTGCGATTGCGATCGTAATTGCGTACCTGTGTAGGTGCTTGATTAGACATATTTTGTGATCGATTGACAGCCGTAATGAGGTCATTAATCGAACTACGTAACGCAGCAAGCTCCGAATTAGATGAATCTGATGGTGGATTTCTCGGTGAAAACCTCGTCGATGATCTTCCTCGAGAAGGAATCGATGCTGCCATAACGGTAGGTTCGTTGTCCATCAATTCGTCAGCAGCAGATGCAATCTCATCAATGTTAAGTGCTCGAACGACTTTTAATAAGCGACTTGTCATCGGTGGTAGAAGATCTAGCCATTTAACTCGTAGGACATTATCTGGAACTCGGTTGGGTGAGAGATTTTTCATCTGGCGTAACAGTTGCGACAGTTTCTTGTCTCCAAGTTCCAATTGAGTGAGTAGCGTATGAAGTTGTTGGTCTGCAGAATCAGTCATTCTCATTAAAATAGAATTTTTCAAAACCTCATAGCTTTTTTCAGCTGGAGCAGCACGAAGGATATCGGAGACATCGGAAATTGTATCTGTATCAAGCGATGCTACCACCAAGTCGAATCAAGATGCATTTGAGCGAATACGATGAAGTCGAAAAGAGGCCTCGATTTGCAGAAACCATAAATCTGCATTAGCACGCCAGAACGGAGGAAGTTTATAGCGGGTCACAGCTTCAACATTATTTTCGCCCAGATTTGCGTCGGCATTTTGAGATTGTTGGTTGATAGGATTGACAAGATTGCGATTAATATGAATTTCTCGATCAGGAGAGTTATTGCGTGGTGGCGTTCGGTTCAGCATGATGTCGTATGCGTTGTCGGGGTAACCAATTTTAAATCAATATAAATATGAATTAAACTTTTTATAAGAGTATTTAATTTTATTAGTGAATCGATAAAGATACAAAATTGTTCTGGTGTCATCGACATCAAAAGACAAAACGAAAACGAATAAACAAAAGCGAACTAATGTGAAGGCAACAACACATCTGTGCCTCCACACAGAAACAATAACGAAGCGGTGGCAGTTTATTGTTCGAGCAAAAAAAAAACGATTTTGGATTTTAACAATAAACATTCAACTATAAAATTTTTGAGTTGACTTTTATTTTATACACATACCAAGTGACGGCGTCATTGTGAATACAATGGACATTTATTTAATAGTTGTACATAGTGTAAAGGGTTTCAGGGACCCGTGTTTTTTTATAGCTCGTTCTTCCTGTACGCTTTGCGGTGACATTGAGACTGTGATTTTTGACTTCATCTTGTGATTGCTGTTCTTGCTTCCAGTTTTTTCTTGTATAACTCAAGTTTTAAAAGAATGGTTCTGTTATATACCAATAATGTAGTATTAAGTATTGTAAAATTAAAATATAATAATTAAAAATGATGAAAATTAGACCGGCAAACGAACACAAAGAAAGGTGAAAGCTGTCGCTTAAAATGTGTGTGTGGGTGTGCGCAGCCAACATGCGCCGACGCATTAGATCGGGCCAGCACATTTATGTATCTTCCGTATGTGTACTCGCGTAACTATGCGAGCCGAATACAGAGAAAATACGACACACGCATGGGAGATGAAACCCGTGGCATATTTCGAAGTGGTACAGAGGAAAAAACATCCACGCACTCGCAAATAGCCTTATCTTCAGGAATTTGACCTACGGGTTACTAGAATCACAGCATGACCCGAGCTCCGAGAAGATTTTTCCCAAATATTGGTGAATAGAACGGCACACGTTTGACCCACGGACAACAAGTCAACAAACGACGAAAAACATGTAGTTTATCAATTGAGGGAATAACCACCAAGATGTGCTCGCGCCGAGAAGATGCATGAATAAATTAGTATATAGCCGGCGTAAAAATTAAGCCTCGGGGCAGATCATTCTTCACCGTTTAGTAGGGCAAAGCTCTGTGCGCGAACGATCGAAATATTATAGTAGAGACTCCGCAGTTCATTAAGCATCGAATAAAACATACTTGTATTTTCGCGGAAAGTAATAGAGAATTATTAACAGTGTACTAGCTTGATTGTAACTATAGCCATACAGCCGCAAGTGTCGAAGCAACATATTGTTTACGTGATTGGTAAAACTCATGAGGGTGCATCCGAGCTTGCACCAGCCAATCAGCCGCCACCATCAGCCAGGCAGCCGTGACCATCGGCCAAGCAGCAGCCACCACCAGCCGTTCAACTCAGCCGACCGACAGCGAGCTAGCATCAAGATCACCGATCTTTTGCCGTCATAGTTTGTAAGTTTTCTTCAAATAGTATTAAGTTTTATGTTTATAATAAAGTCTTGTGTGTGAACCTCACTCGAGCATTATACACTTATTTCATGTTTCTCCCCTCAGATAGCAACAGTGTTTTTTATTGGTAAAGGCTAAAAACAATAAAGCTTTGATTTGTTGATCTGTTATGTAGGAAGAATGAAATAAATAAGTTTATTAAATCGTATATATGTGTTTAAAATAATAATTGTTTATTATTAGTCAAAATTGAAATATATTTACATAAGTATGACCAAAAATATAATGTATTTAAATGAACAAATTGCCCGAGTTTCCTGACTTTATCGCAAGCTCGGGCCAATCAATCTTGACAGTAATAAAAGATTGATTTGTCGGCGTCACCGAGTATAATTAGCCGACTCTTGCATCTCATCGTAAAAGTCGCGCTGTCAAAAAGCAATTTTAGCTAGCCGATAGGCTACAAGTACACTTGAGCGACAGCGAGCTTGGGTTGCCCAACGACCGTCACGCTCACAAGCGTCGTCAGCGAGCCGAGAATAAATTGTCCGACCAACAACCAGGTAAGCTCGCAGCGAGCCAGGAGAAAGATCTCTACGACTGCAAACTCAAGTGTCCTTGCACCTACAGCTAGCATTTGCCAGGGAATGAATATGACGCGAATCGAGCCCGTACTTACCTCCCAAGCTCGACCTCTTTTGTCGCTCGTGCGACTCGCCAAGCCAACGCCCTCTAGCGGTTTGCGTTCATGACCAAACAGTAACAATTAATTCAAAATAATAAAGTTATTGCTCATGCAAAAGGGTATATAACAGTTCTTCAGTTGTGAACCTACGTTATGAGTCAAGAAAAACAATCAATAAACCTACTCATTAACGATCTTTCAAGTCTATATCTCAGTAATTTAGTTAGGAAATGAACACTTGCAAATTAGTGGTATTTCATACCCCTAAACTGTAAATCAATGATCTGTAGCAAGTAAATGAACTACGTGAAGGAGTTACCGACTCTTCATCTTTAAGACAACTCATCAAGACAACTCATCCCGAAGACAATTCATCCTATGATATTTCATCCTGACGACAAATCATCCAGAAAAAGAATAATTGGGAATAATTATGAATGAATGTTATATGTGTGACCAAGGATAGTTGGAGGAATATTATTACACTATTTTTCCCCGCGAAAGTAGATATAGAAAATATGCTTGACAATGTTTTCCGATGCGCTGAATTGAATGGTGAAGTCGTATCCAAACTTTGGTGCGTATTTCATGGATAAAAAAAATTTTTTTGGCAAAAAAATAAAAAAAAATAAGTTTAGCTTGCATAAAACGAAAGAGGAAGATTTTTTAACTTGGAAACACTATTCACAAGTCTCATACGCATCAAGAATAAGTTAAAAATTATAATATGAAATGTCAGAAAAAAATTCGGGGCCTTGCCAGCGGCTTACGGCTAGCTCCGCCATAACCTCGACGGCGCTCAGCTGTTTGGAGCCGTGGATTGAAAAAAGTCATGAATGGATGAATATCACTCGCGTGTACAACGAAGGGATGTTATTCAAAGATTAAATTTCAATGTCAAAGAAAAGAGGAGTAATTTTCATTCAGAAAAATAAAAAATAAGGTGATACAAGAATACGGATTCACCGGGTAAACGGAAAACACAAACGTTGCCGAACTCGCCATGCCGAATCGAAATAATACGCAATTTTTTATGTTTTATCACTTGACCACGTCCAGGGTAAATGGGTCAACATTTCACTTAGTACTTGGCCAGGGCGATGAAAAAATCAAACTCCAAGAAGACGACGACCAAGTGCCGGGCAAAAAAGTACCAAGAGGCGTCGAGGCTCGACCTGTCTTTCATCCAG
>CACVKI010140427.1:0-13725 GCA_902732785.1 Trichogramma evanescens | reverse complement strand
GAAAAGTCGTCGGACTTTGTTAAAATCCGACGCAAGCCATCTCTCCAAGTCTTCCCCCTCTCCTGGGGCAGATAAGTATATGAGGTGACGAGATGGCAAGCCATACGCACTCTCGATCACACTTCCGAGCCAGAAACACGTCTGGACCTACCGACAGTTCTTCTCTCAGCCATCGTGGATCAAACAAAACACCACCGAACTTAACAAAATTGCAGTGAAAACAGTTAAAATTCATCAATGCCAATTCGTATTCGAGTATATTTTTAAAATGCAAAATCTGTTCTGAAATCGGCTGTCTTTGAATTGTATGTAACGTGGCATACATCAAGCATTTACGAATCGTAAACTATGTCAATGTAGATTTTATTCACTGCAAAGTTGGTCATATTTTAAAGAACACGCGCACACGCAGTCAAGAATGAAAAAAATAACGAACCCAGGAAAAATGTAGGTCTGCAAGTATCCATTGGAATGGCATAAAAGTAAATAAGTCACTCAAATGATTGGGGATTTTTTCGTTTATCAAGTTTTTTTAATTACGAGAACATAAGAAATGCGCGAAACTTCAATTTTAAAAACTATGGTGGCATTTTTAAAGAAAAGTTTAGAACAACACATTTCGATAATAAATTTTTCTGATTTTAAACGTACATGTAAAACAATTTTTTTCTGAAAATTAAAATAATCTATATACACGAATACAATATTTAAAAAAAGTATAAATCAATACTATCAGAATTTGATCATTTAATAGATAATATTAATCACAGAGCTTCCTCTATGAGAAAGAAAAGAGCAAAAAATGTAACAAATTTTAATTGATAACTATACATTTATCGGTCAGTTTTTTTATTCAATTTCTTAGAAAAGTAAACGATCATTTTAAAATTATTAAATTTTAACCCATTTAAAATTTGAGTTCCAAGCATAAAAGTGAACTAAAATAATTGTGATCTGTACCAAAGCCCAAGTAACAAAAAAACTAAATTTGAAATACGGAAAAACTTGACAAACCTGTATTAAGCGAAAGTTCACAATAACCCTTAATGTACAAACGCAGAGTGTAGAGCAGTTCATAAGCCATTACCGAGCTTGTATATATTGTGTTGCTTGTATATATTTTGTTATTAAGAACACTTTTTCTTCGTATCTGTGACCAACATTCTTCAGCACTAGCAGTGTCACGTATTTACTTAGATACATATATATACACGAGCTACGTGCAGAAACGTGAGCAGACAATTAACTTTTATAATAATATAAAGTGGCGCGGAACATACGCGCGCCTTTGCAAACTTTACAGCAGTTTCGAATTGCTTAATTTCTTGGCGGCGCAGGGCGTTAACCGCACTCGAGTTTATTGTACGTATAACTAATGATAGGATTATTATTATATCATTAGAGTGACACTTTTTTAAGCATAACGGTTAATTAAGAATATTTTCTAGGAAATCAAATTAATGACGAGAATAGAATAAAAGTACGTGAAAAAGGTAGTCAAGCATACGAATATAGCAAGTTTTCATTTTCGTAAGCCGAGTGTATCTGTAAGCCAAGATAAAAATGATTGCATTTTTATGTTTTTTAGATGGAATTTTATGGAAAACAGTTGATAATTGTCTTTTTTCATCATAATTGTTTTATTGACGACGAAAATTAATTATAAGTATACCCATTCAAAAAATTGAGAGATCGGGATAATTTTCTGTTTTTAATAGTATTCTAATGATATCTATGAAGAATTTTTTGATAGAATTTTTTAAATATTTTTTTATATTTTTAATGTTTTTGAAACAAAAAATGATGGAAGTCTGCTTCGGTGATGTAAATTTCACGTAAAGCTGTAGGAAATGCTTCAATTTGACGATAAAATTTCCAGTGAATACGCAATAAGTGAATCGCACAGAAAGAAGTTTCTCAATCATATGTATTTTGCATTGTCGAAAAAAAATTAACCCAAATTGAAGGTTGCGTGACGAAGCTTGCGTCGTACTGGTCTTTAAATACCAATGTTAAAGGACGTATTTGTATTAGTTTATTACATAATCTATTATGGAAATAGTCGACAAATGCGTTGATAACGAGCTGTCTATGCAGAAGCTCAAAAATAATGAAATACACGAGCTAACTGAAAAGGTACGCACGGCCGATGCAGCGTTGCAAAACAGCGCTTTCTAAAAACCGGATGCACATTATACATACAAACCCACAGCAACAGCGACTGGGAGACTGACGACTTCTCGCGAGTAATTAGAAATTTAGAAAACAAGATGAAAAATTTACTTTAATGCAGCTTACTGACAATGTGGAATTTAGGCTAATTATTCGGCGTGGCTCTATGAATCGAACAGGTGTTGGTTATTTTTGAATTCAGGTGTAATATTTGAGATACTTGCAAATATCCTTAAATGTGCTGAAATGTTCGCAATGGTAACTTATCAGCCGAATATGTAATGAAATACATTTATAAAGAATCGGTATTCTTCTCAATGAAAGCACGCATTTATAAATAATGTCATGAAAGTACAGTTAAAAAAATGATGTCAAAATACAATTTCTATTGATTTCTAAAATGCGAACAATTTTCTGTCGTACTCTCATATGTATGATAAGCTCGTCGAAAAAGAAGAACCCAGTCGCATCTTAATCACGATCTGATTGCTCGAAATTGAGAATGTTCAACAGGGGAGAAAACGGCAAGAAAATATTTTTCACAGCGTAACGAGTTTTAAATTATATATATACTTTTGAAGATGTTATACTTTTGAAATTGTGCGGCAGCTCGCGACACGTGTGAGAGAGCAGACTGGCGTGTTCGCGTGTGTTTATATGACTTGTATATATGTAGCATAGCTCGCGCGGAGAGAAAGGATAATTCAAAGGAAATAAATTGCAGCTGCAGAAGCAGCAACGGCGGCAGTCGCGCTGTAACTCGCGTATATTAAGCGTGTACTATATATATATGTGTGTGTAGATGTGTGTGTGTGTGTGTGTGTGTGTGTGTAGGCTTGTCACCAGGCCGCGAGAGTTACACGAGAGCGAGAGAGAAAAGCGCCTAGGCTCTCGTACGTGGGAATTTCTTCCCTCTTACTTTCGTTCATCAAAGCGCGAGAGAGATACCACTCTGTTACGCTACGCGGATATTGTCTCCTTGTGAAGGAGCTAATGTAGTGCAGCGAAAAAACAAATGATTTTCTACTCCCAGAGACGCGCGGTACACGCAAGCTAATTAGATGCACCGAAACTCTTGCAAAAAAGTCAGGATAATAATCAGTAAACGCATGGCTTTTCTAATTCTTCAATTATGACGGACGAGATGTATGCAGCACGCATAACCGACAAAAAACAGCAGCTCGACAGGGAGTGTGCATTTTGCGAAATACACAATAGAATTGCCACGTGTGTTTATTATATACATGACCTATACCCTCGCTGTAGTTTTACGTAACCACACCTTTACCGGACTTTTTCGATATTTTCTGCATAAGGAGACTTTCACGTGTAACGTTGATTTGGCGTGCTAATGTAACACATGCCAAGCACACGTTTCAATGTTCAGGCGCTTATAGGCCAAGTTTTGGGTGAAGATTTTTCGACGGATTAGCTTTCTCGTGCAGTCGAGGAATGCAGATGATGATGTGTCGATTTAGAAGGACGATAAAGAAACAAAAACAAAGATGACTTTCTTTTTTGTTTAGATAAATGCAATGAGTATAACAATACGATGATAATCGCGCTTATAGTAATTCATAGTGTAAAAAAGTCAGTGTATTAATATTATACAGCAGATTGTTTCTCAAGGTGTTGAATTAATTGATACGTTGAAAATGTATTAAATTTCCGTTGAGAAAGTTATAAAGTGTAATCTTGCACGCATGAACACGCAATAAACTACATCGAAAATTAATGCTCTTCCGAACGAAAAAGATCGACGCTAAAATTTTAAATACACTTTCACTTTCGCGCGCACGTTTGTCAGCTGTTTGAACTGCAAGTCCGACAAGGGTAATAACTATCAATAATAACGCGCTATACAAGTAAGCTCGCTTGTTTCTCTTCTGCGAGGAAAAAATTTCGCATGCAAAATTATGCGCGGCTACTAACATTCACACCTACGTGTGTACATGCAGTTGACGTTAAAAAAATGCCCCGACTACGTATCTCTGGAAGATTTTATATATGTGTGCATGGGCATCGAGAACAACGACCAAGTCGAGGATAGAGAACCAGGAAGAAAGAGAGAAAATTGGTATAACGAGTTGAAATTGTAGGATGCACATTTCTGTACTGGCTGCATTTCATTTTTATCTGCGAACAATTTTTCAAGGTCAATCTTAGATTTTACAACCAACTGCGGTACAGTATCTTGAAGTTGGAAGAAAAAAAGGAAAAAATACGCGTGTACGCGAGGAGCAACGCACAAAAGGATAGTTTCGCGCGTCTGTGTATGTATAGGCATCGTATGCATAGCTATTCATAGCAATCAGCCATGTTTTGCCTCGCGCATAATTAAATGCTGCATTATTTTGCGGCTGCTTTCTCTCAGACTTTTCTATTCAACCTTTGACACCCCGGACTTGCAAGAAATCGAAAGAGATGGAAGAAAATTCTCCTTTGTATGCACATTTACACAAGTTTAAATGTTCATTTTTTTCGTATGCTCTCCATCTTATGCTGAATTAATCACTGCGGCAAGTATCACGTTACGATTTCTCTCTATTCTTCTTGAATCTTGCGCGCGAATCGGTAAATTTTTCGACATCTGAATGAGCGTAAAATAGATTAAAAACATGGTGTTAATTAGCGCTCGAGTCGCGCCTTTATTTTTTAAAACGAGGAGAAATGCGAGTGCCCAGATAACCAAATTACCATATAATGTAATTATGTAAACAAAGGCATTTTCACATACATTATGGCGGTTTTAACGAAGCTTTAATAATGCCCGAGGAAAGACAGAAAGCTCAGTCGGAAAATTTCAAGGAAAGAAATACCTCGAAACATCCTAGAGAAAACACGCAGGTATATATATATAGAGGCCAGCTGCGTGGCGCAGAACGAAACTCACCTAGCAAGAGGGAGGTTGCTGATAAAATAAATCGTACGGAGCATTAGCGCACATGAGGCGATCTTGGTACTTGTATAATACAAAGTGCAATATAAGTGCGCAATGGCTCTTTTTCTCCTCTTTTTCGTCTCGATAGTGGACGAGTAACAGCAGCGGCAGAAGCAGAAGCTGCTGCGTCTAAGAGAAAACGTAGAGCTTCGAATAAGTTCTGTCCTCTGTGTGCGCCCGCTGTTATGTACGCGTCGTTTGTTATCTCGCTAAGATTGGACGATATTTTTTTTTTCGACGAGTGAGAGAATGCAGTTGATGCAAGGGGAAATAATTCATGAAAATTGCGCTTCGAGAAATTTATTATTATTATATATACACATGTATATATAAACGTATTCTGGATGTTGATATTTATAGCTGCACTAGAGACTTATCACACGGCCAGGAGTGCGCGCTGTGTATGCGCAGTATGCGCCGCTCCATGCGTGCGACTATAGAGATTTACCATTGCGCGTTTATTGATAATTATGACAACGCGCGAGGCAAAAAATCCAACGCGTGTAATCCGTTGCGGCGTTGAAAAATCTGCAGGTGCTGCGCTATCTTCGTCGAGGTCACTGCACTTTCCAACGAAAGATGACGCGCCATTGACCGCCACAATATATAAAGCAACGTGTATTTTGCTCTCTAAACGCTACTTTTTTCATTGTTACCTTTCACTAGCTATATATACCCAATCTGTTTCCCTTCTTTTTTATACATACCTTCGAGCTCGTTATCATCGTAATCGTGTTTCTCGATGATGACGGTGTTAATTGAGTGAAGCTAATCGATTGACCGAAACTCACCATAACAAGATCGAAAAGAAAATGGCAATAATCCCGAAGGAATTTCAAATGCAAGACCAATTACAAGAATTAAAAAAAAAAAAAAAAAAAACAGGGATTGGCATATCTCTCATTCGCGTAATATACATTCATTTGGTTGCGTGTTCGCGATCAAAGCCGGAGCTCGCGCAATGTGTAAATGCGCGCAACACACGGCGTAAGCTCAAAATCATACGAAGCACATCCAATTATTCGAAAGTTCAAGATGTTTCTGCGAGATTATCCCATATATATGATGAGTGAATTAAGTATAACGATGCGATGACCCCGACGCGTTCTCGCCAATCGCTTCCATAGATCTCGCGTACTGCCGTTGCCGCCGCCGCCGCTGCAGTTCTGCACCGCTGCCGGCGCGGTAAATACAATGAACTTGAAATTACGATAAAATAGAATGCGAGTCAATAAAACTATGCGCGCGCGCGCAAAGAGAGAAGCAATAGAAAATGTCCTCCGTATGTATTGCCTTCTGTGTGTGTGTATGTGCAGTGCAGCCATTCTTGCAGCAAGTTTATACGAGTTTTCTGAATGGCTTCGAGCGAGCTTCTGCGTGTATCATTGTTACTTTCATTGGAATTACGAGCTCGCGCACATGTGGCCACCGTATAAAAGATGGACATTATTATCCCTCTTGATTTATCAATTCCCGCTGTTATTTAAATCCAAATAAATATTTATTAACAATAATTTTTTTACACGCATATAATGTACGCGGCCGGACAGAGAAAAGGATAAGCGTTTAAATTTATATTTCTCAAAGTGTTTCGTAAATCATTATTAAATACACAAAAAGGTCACAATCTACTTATAAATATATTAAAGTCAAAGTGGCAAATAAATCCCAAGCTCACAGCAAGTGCGCGCGTAAAGTCAATAATATAACTTCATCGAGAGCGGTTCATATAATCGAGCAAGTATAATGTGAATTTGATGAAAAAACAAAAGATCGGTTGGATATAATTCTTTAGATATAATTTATCTATCACAAAAGTACTATACGCAACTGGGACGGTTGTCAATTATACACTCGTGTCTTTGCAACCCTCGTTACGTTCGGACTGCAGGCAGTTTGAACCAAAACTTGTCTAGCTTTGAATCTAGAAATATGATAAAATATTTTGAAAGGATGTTTAAAATTAGGACAAATCTTTTTGACAAGACTTCTTGTGCTGCAATTGAATTGGAAAAGTATGAATAAAGTACAGTCGAAAAAAACAGACCATCCCATTTTCCTCTTACATACACATTCATCTTTGAAAAGTATAAATAATTGCACTTGCGCATCCAAACGCACCCAATATTCTTTTCCAATCGAGCGCAACGAGTGCGCCTAGATGCATGAATAGTTCATCGATTCTCGCGGCAATGACACATATTTTGTAAAAAGTAACGCGCGCGTCAGCTGGCGTGCATTTTCATGGCATTGCGCAATCTCATTGAATTCCCTCGCGTGGTTGAACAGTAAGTTCCAAGCTCATTTCCGTTTGAAAAAAGTCATGGCAGCGGTGCATCTAGCCGCCAAGACCCGCGCGCAATACCTCCGAGTCATTGCCATAATAATAACATTGCTCGCGCGTCATCGTCCAAACTCATATTGTTTTCCGCGAATAGTGCAACTGTCATTCCTCGCGCGCGTCTACTATAGCGCAACGTATATCATGCAGGGGGAAAATTGTACGCACATATTACACATTTGATTTTTGATGCCAGCACCGATGCACGCTGTAAAAAGACAATATTTCGCTACTTTGCTCGTTTTGTACTTATAAGCCCATAAATATAATGCAAGTATCGAAGCAGCCTCGCGCGCGCGTGCGCCTCTTTTAATTAAACGGATATGCGCTTCGAAATGTGCTGTGGTGGATAACCGCTTATACGGCAGGAACTCATCTTGATCTTCGCACAGAGTTCTTATGTCTCGTAGACGAGTCTAGAAAGGTTTTCCGATGCTCGCGACTTTGTATTTATTAGACGCGAACCGAATAACCGGGATTTCATTGATAAATTAATTTTTACGCCATCGAGGCAGAGAAAGAGAAAACCCTCGCGATAAAGTAGAAAATCTCGAATGAATAATACACAATCGTTGACTTTTTCATACATAGCCATGCGCGTCTAGTTCGTTAACGATGAGTTATATTCATAATTGCGTGCGCGTGTTTATACAATATTAATTCCGATTCCACGTCGAGAAAATCACCTCACGTGCGTCCGTACGAGCGTTTAGACATCTGAAAATAGATACCAGTATCGAAGGTCGAATCACAAGTTTATTTTTTTTTCTTCTTTCCCTGTATCGCATTTATAGATAATTATTATGAAGTCGCTCGGACGTTACTAACGAAGGTTTGCAAGAGTGAAAAAAACACCTCGTAGAATCTGATATATAGTATATTTTTGTAGAGAAAACAAGTTCGACGTCAGCGTTTGATTTAAAAAAAGAAAATGACATTTAAAAATAATATTCCAACGATCCCAAATAATGGCAGGTAAGGCTTGAGGCTATAGTAATAAAAGAAATATAAACATTTTACGCGGTTTTGTTTTTTTCAATCATTCATATCTCTTCGCACGGTGCACGCTGTAGTTTAATGAAAATGCAACATGACCTTCGACGAAATATTTCAATATGCATGTAAAGCAGCGCTACTGCAGAGAATCGTGCGTGCATGCGTGGGAATGAATTTATTGTTATTGCAATGTATACTTAAATAAGTAGCGATATAATATACGCACAAAATCGATTATTTCGCGAGCGAGATCTGCAGCAAGAAATTCCACATACCTGTGGTATTTAAACGAAAGACACAGATCTTGTATGCGCGCAAAAGAGAGAGACGGAGAGCATCGGCAAAAAATTCGGCATCGAGCGAGAGAAGGACGTTGAAGAGAAAAGAAATCTATCTGTAAGTACAGCTCTCATCGGAGAGAATTTCAAAATGGATTCCCTCTCGGTGCACGCGCTGCAGCCGAGTAGAGTCCAATGATCCGCGCGCCACGCCACAAAGAGAGGAGAAGATTCGAGGCTCTTTTAGATTTAGGATTGGGCGTTGGGGGATTATTAAGGTTCGAAACAAAACCGGATGGGCCGAGGCTTTCACCTGCAGCGATGAAAGGGTGCGCTCGCGCGATTCGTATAATAGGGCCCGGTTCTCTGCGCCTTTCTTCCGAGGAGAAATTCTCCTGCCAACGTATTATATGTAAGTGTGCGTATGTATACGTGGGGGCATAGCTTCGGCGCTTTAATTTCAATGTTTTATGAGCTAAAAGTGAAGAAACAAGTCTCGTTCAACGAAGCCTCGTCAGTAATAAATAAGGATGGCGAGTTTATCGTAAAATAACATTCTCTATAGTTTGTTTATTAATTCGTAATTGATAATTTACGAATCGGTAATCGTATCGATGCATTTGAAAGAAAATGATGGCTGCTTGAGTTGTATTTTCAAACCATATACGGCTCGTTCAGGGCGAGAAATCCGCAAGGATTAATATTCTTTTATAGTATCTTTCGAGGCGAAAAATTCATCGAATACAAAACAACAATCCAAGCATGCGAAAGGTCAAATTGTTCCCAAGACTCGTGTCATTTTTCGAGAAAAGCCATAAACTAATTCGTTCCTTTTTTTTTGTAACCCCGTTACCAGATGTATTTTTTTTTATCGTCTTACGCAAGCGGCGGCATAAATCCCAATAGCGACTGGTCCACGTTAGCGCGAAATATTATATTTATGAATAAGGCTGCGCGCGGCAGTGCGAAATTTGCAAGCGAGGCGCGATCGTTAAAAATAATATTCAACGTCGAGAGAGAAGGAGAAACAGAGGCCAGGGAGAGAGAGAGAGAGAGAAGAGCCGTCATCTTTTCATTTTCAACAATTAAACGCGCGCGTACGTATAATAATATACACGGCAGTACCACAACAAAGTTTGCAGCTATAGTTTAATTTTGTCTCGTAACCCGTCATCAGTGCGGAGATACCTATAGCTCTGCGCTGCGCTCTGCTAGACATCATCGCTACTCGAGCAAACGATAATTATGGCAACGTCGACGGCGGCGTGGATGCTGCTACCAGTACCACACATGCACACGCGTATATATACTGTCGCGCGTGTTCGGCTTCCAAATCGGCCACATGCGTGTGCGTACGCGCGTATTTTTCCGCGCCTATCTGTCTATAGGTGGACGACCAGCGAGAGAAGCAAAAGTTAAAAAAAAATCTATAATATCCCGTCTCCGTTACAACTGCAGTAGCAAAAGTATCTCTCTCTGTGCTCTCTGGCGCGTTCTGTCTCTTACCGCTAGTATTATATAGGCAACTATGTAACTGTAAATGTCATTATATCCTATAGCCAGAAGCAGCAGCAGCAGCAGCTATAGCTCGCCTTGCGGACGACGCAGTTTTTATCTATCTCTCTTTCTTATTCTCTCTCGGAGTGGATTCGATTCTCGCGCCTCGCGCCACTTTGCTTTTGTTCTTTTCTATCATTGTCACTTGCTCGTTTCCTCACTTTTCTGCTGATTTCCCCACGCTAATGGCTTTCTTTCGGAATATAGCGTCGAGTGGCTGACGCGGGTGCTGCTGGCGCGATATAAAAGCACCTATACAGTTGCTAAATGTGCGTGGTATCCTTGTCGGCGCGAGAAAGCCGGCTTTGTTTCCGCCTCTCATTTTCTCGTTTTATGTAGTCTACATAAACGAATCTGTGAAAATCTGTCGCGCGATGTCTGTACTTAGACGCGACTAAGTAGGGTACTACTTTTGCCGTTTCACACCTGCAGACACCAAGACATCATCGGTCGAATCCCCTCGCAGTCGAGACGAGATGCAATTTTCGATGAGTGGGATACATTTTCTAAATCTCAATCGCACGGTATCTTTTTGTGCTTGCGTTCATGCGAGCATACACCTATTAAAAAGAGTTGCTGCACCGTGGCGTCGAAAAAGTAATCGATGATTAACGAGTGCAGAGCAATTTTATGCCCAGAGAAAATTAATATTATATTGTTGAAATAATGACGACGGCGATCGGGATTGATTTGCAATTCATCGCGAATAGAAATAAAACCACAGCGGCGTACGCGAGATTAATCAAATGTCCGACAATAGCCATACGCTAACAGAAAGAGAGATAAGCCTGCTCGTAATAAAGATTTAAACTCGAACGAAGACGAGCGTGAAAATAAGATAGAATAAAGCCTCGCAGCGCAATGTTATTTTCTCGAGTGTGCAGGACACAGTAGTAAGGGCACATAAAAACGACGCGAGCGCGACACGCTAATGACTGATCCATAGAGCGAGATTAAAGCCTCGGCGATGATTTATATAAAACCTCGCGCGCGGCTGGACGCAACAGAGCCGATTTCCATCGCCCGATCGTTCGCTGCCTGGATAGAGTCATCCTGTGGACCTTTAACGGTGTGCGCAGCTTGATTGCTGCTTTTCAACTTGTGTACGAGTTATTACGTAATGTATATGGCTGTCTGTGCACATGGAAAAATCGATCAACGATACTTCAATGATGCAAGCTCACGTGGATTTTTTATAAAAACTCTTGATTATTTCCAATTATCGAGCTCATGTATTATTACAAAATCATAGATTCATCTTTAATCGACTGATTCTACGAAGAAAAAGAAAAGACGGCGAGCACAGTGAGGCAAACAATAATCGGCTACTGCAGGCAAAATCAACAAACGGAACTGCACCACACGCAGCATCTTTTTTCTTTTTGAGCTCGTGCGTTAAGTGAGCGAAATGAAAAATTTGCATGATGGCAAATATAATGAGCCGCTGCAGCAGGTGCTGATTCTCGCAAGGTCAACGATCTATTCTCGAGGATTCCTTGAAAGATACTGCGTTTACCTGGGCTGCAATATGATATTATTTTCGAGAATTATGATTGAGCTTCGGACGATTTTTTTCAAACTGTATGCAGGAAAAAATACGTGGATAATTGCAATCGAGACAGACGATTTGCGTTTATTGCACTTCGGTAACGAGACCATAGCAAAACTGTGCCGAGTGTCTCGTTTCGAGCGATTGCAAACTGGAACATCGAAACGATATTAAAAAGCATGAGTTATTGCTGCTCTTCTGTTGCAACTAAATTATTCTTTTTGACATCGATGCATGTGGACAATTTATGAGACATTTGATTGTTTTTTGTCCACCTGTTTCACTTGTACTTTCAACGTCATAAAAATACAAGCTTCGATGAGAATATTTTTTCTGCTTGTCTAATTTAAATTCAATTTGCATATAAGCGAGTTTTATCTCTCGTACTATTATACTTGTATTTTCAATTGTATACGCAAACAAGTTTTAAATCTATGTAAAATTTCTGATTTTAGTCGTTTTTAAAAAACTTACGAAGCCATGACATTACGACAGCAACGTTGTATATGAATTTCGAGAAGTTAACTGGCCTCTCTTACCTGTAACACAAATCATAAAAAATATTAAATAAAATGATGTCTATGATTTTTGAGTCTTATTCCGTTTTTTAATGTGGGAATCAGAACCGCAACTCAGTAATAAAAAAAGGATTGATACGATTGGAAAAACATAAAGGGAATGCGTATAAATCGATAAAGACAAACGTCGTAAAAAGCGATTGCATACAAGAAACTTGGCCAATATGTAGGTGTATTCCAGTCTTGGTAGCCAGCTCAAAGTCTTTTAAAACTATGCGTCCCTGTAAAATCGGCATGCTCGTATATGTAAGCGAGCATTATGCGTCACTGCGGGTAAGAAAAGCCATTTATTACCCTCGTCAATTCACGTAATGAAGTTCACGCAAATGATCCAAGCTTGCTCAGGGAATATGAAAGAATTTTCCTACGTAGCGCAGATTCGCATTATCATCGACGATGATTTCGTTATTTATGAAATTTCATTGATCGGACGCGCCAAAGTAGACGAGGACGATGAAGACGAAATTTATGAACTTGAGCGCACGACCCTACTTAACCACGACGACTTCGTTAAGACGACACGAGAGCAAGCTAATTTAGATTCTTCGTCTTGTTTATAATAACCCAAGCATTTTTTCATAATTATATCGGCACCATCATTACTCGACGATCATCAACTTGTAATTTAAGGCTTTTTCTTACATTGAATAAGTAGGGGGTAAAAAAGCAGTAAAGTCGATCATTTGAAATCCATTCAGTTACTGATTAATAGGGCTGGCATTGGACAATATTTATTTTCATCTCATTGAGAAATTCAATTATGTACAATTAATACGCCAAAAACAAAAGATATATTTAGAAATATATAAATTTATCAAATTTGATATCTACTTTTAATACACGTCGGCTATTGGTGTCTGCTGTAATGGGTGGGATCGCGTTTCAATTAAAACAGCGAATGCATAATGTGAATTTGCGCGCGCGCCGATCGACGGATTCCACGTGAGAATCCGAGTGTGCAGTCGCAGAAGCTGAGATTCACGCACATGTATTCTTCATTCGACCTCCGATGCACGAACATACAGTTCGATTATGTCGACCAACTCGCAATAGTTATATTTTTTATCACTGTATATGTTAATGCTGGTTGCATTTTAAGGTGATGCCGAAGCCCCGATTTAAATCGGCCGAGCACAGAAAATGTATATTTTAATAACTTTTTTCCAGGCTGATTTTCGAAAAACGCCTCTGTGGAGCCCTCCGTATTGATGCGGTGAACAACTGTACCAAATTTCATCCCATTTCATGCAATAGTTTTTCCGGAAAAAGGGATCGAAATTTTTGATTTAAGTTTTCAGGCTCCAAAATTTCGA
>CACVKI010140425.1:0-30582 GCA_902732785.1 Trichogramma evanescens | reverse complement strand
ATCCAAATTTTTTTTTCAAATTTCAATTCCCGATCTTTGAATAAAAAAGTTATCTTTCGAATCTCATGGGTAGTTATTTGAGAAGAGAAAAATATGCTCTTTCACATGGCATAAATGAAAATGAGATCCAACCGTTATTTGTCTGAAAAAAAATTTTTTATCCAAGAAATATCCAACTTTGGTCAAATCTGACTGCACCATTCGATTCAGGACCCCAAAAAACCTACTAGATAGCAAAATCATTGCGATTTAGCTTATATTTAAGTTCTCAGGAATTATTGAACATTCTTATTATGTCACACTATATCCGAGTGCAGGTGTGAGTCATCGAGTGGTCGACGAAAATTCAATTTGGCGAGATGTTAACGTAAGATCGGACCAACACGCTGATGCGACGAGCGCGATCTTGCCATATACACCTGAAAACACGGCGGCCTATGCTTACTGGGACTGGTGGTATCAGCAACGTGCATACGAAGAACGACGAGCATACGAGCTTGAGAGAAATCACATAATAGAAGTGAAGCGCGAATTCGAAACATTAAGGGCTGAAAGCAATATGGCGTCTATGGCACTGCCCATTTCGCACATTGATGCTGCTAGCCATGAAGCAGGAGTGAAGAAACGAGAGCATGAAAGTGAGCCCGAATACGAAGCACAGATGATGCCGGAATTTAAACGAACGAGACGCATGGACGAGCAAAATGTCGCGTTCGTCGACGGGTCTGCACTTGCAGCCCATATAAAAACCGAAAATGCGTGTGAGCAAGATAGCGCGTTAGTAGGCGTTCCAGCAGCCTGCCTGCAAGAGTGTCCCGACAAGATAGTCAACCAACTAGACGTTCCACCTAGAAGCCCTGCTACATGCGAGAGAGATCAAGCTGCGGATATAATCGTGGAAAACCGCGATTTTGTGAATGTGCATATAAACGGCGTGACGTACAAGGCATTGTACGATTCCGGTGGTCAAGTCACAACCGTCGGACCTCGTGTGGCAGAACGACTTAAACATCGGCTGCACAAGGAATCGGCGAGGACGGTTCGAAGTTTATGCACACCCGCGCTGGCACAGACCCTCGGCACGCTACTGGTGCACGTCCAAGTCGACGGGCGAATCGAACCGATGCGCTGGCACGCGATGTCATACCTGGACCACGACGTGATACTCGGTGCAGATTTTAAAAATCTCTACCGGCTCGACACTTTGACGGACGAGCAACAGTGGCGAGCGTGTAAGGGCCCGTGGCACTCGTTTCACGCGCGCGATAACGAGGCGGTCGATATCTACGCGGAATGCACGGGGCTAGCCGTAGCCTTCGCTGAGGTGAGAGGCCAGTAGGTCCTTGCCCGCGAAATTTCAGGTGAGGCGTGTGGTTGCGAGGTCCTTTGAGGGCGTACGACAATGACGGTCTCGTCGAAGAGGCGCACCGGGTGTGCCATTAACGAGACAAAAAATAACGTAAAAAAAGTAATAATAAAATTAAAATGAAAAAAAAAACAGAGCTACGTTGGCTCGTTTCTACGGCGACTTGTGGCCTCTTGGCCCTTGGCGAAACGCGACGCGAAATGCAACCAAGATCGAGAACGTTGTACCTTTACAATTGTGTAAGGCGCAAGAGTCGACTAGGATCTCGTGGACCTGTGCCACCTTTTGGCGGTACACACGGGCCTACAGGCCCGTTGTACCTACCAATAACTCGAGCTGTTCAGCTAACCGGCAGCAGTACGAGAAAATACAAGTGTAAGCGCGAACCGTCCCGTCGACGGTAACCTCGGGGTTGTCTGACGCACTGCGCCACGTGCAGTAAAAACCGACCACGCACAACAATGTGACGTGGATCGAGAGCCCGTCGAATGTTTCCTTGGCGAAAACGATCATACGTCATTATGACACTGAGAATTATATTTATGTATTGAGAATCGTGAACAGCGTTTTTTTTGTTATTGCATCCTTAAGTACACATGAGTAATAAAAATTAATTTTTTTCTTTACAATTGTTCATCTATTTTTATTATACGACTATGCTAAACAGTTTTTTACTGTTCTAATCTAAAATACGCAACTTGGCCACTATTTTAAGACTTTCGTAGGAAAAAATAGTATCATCTGGTGCAGATATGATTTTTTAACAGAACTGGGTACAGCACTCGGCTACGGCTCGTGCTATAATCCCTGGTTTTGCTGAAAAACTATCAATGCACCCGTTGAAAAATATACTATTCATAGTATCTATATCGAATTATTGCATGGTTTATATTTCCCTTAAAATTTTGCGTAATTATATAGAAAAAGATTTTGATTACCAAACTAGATTCGTCTGGCGATGCCAAACTCAGTAGCAGCACGCTAACGTTTACTGTCAGTGTTCCTGAAACAAAGATCAAACAATTCTTCGTAAATTTTTTGTCGATTCGTTTATTTTTTTTTAAAGGACAATTATGTAAAAAAAGATCAACAGGAAGCTCAAAAAAATTGACGTCAACAAGTAAATGGTCTTCAGTCAAAATGATAATGCTGATCGTTATATAAAGGTATTAGAGGAATCATTCAAAAGATTCAATGATAGGAAGTATGTGATACAAATAGAAAATATCGCTATTTAATGTTGACGTCTTGATAATCAAGCTGTATAGTAGCAGCACTCGCATGCAATCAGAGCAAAAACTTATACATGCTGAGATGCATTAGTCTATTGGGTGACATCAAAAATGCATTAAATAAGCAGTGCTGAAAGTAGTGCATAACATAATAACCTGGTCAAGAATTCAACCACTATATATGCTTTCAAAATAATGCGCAACTACTTTGTTTAAAATATGAGTTATTGTATAATACAGTGGTGTAGTTGATAAGTTATTCATGTCAGCGGCGAAGTGATTATTAAATTTAGCTATTTTAGGCAAAAGTTTTTTATAGATGCATGTTGGGTGAGAGGCAGTCTCTATTCAAATTTCGTCAGTTTAATATTTAACACTGTGAGAACAAATAATTTCACGAATACTTGACTGCTCAAACAGCGGAAAATGTTATTTTAGTGGGTTTTATAAAATGTTTAATACATTAAAAACTCATTTGATTTCTTTCTATAATGGTAGAAAAAACCTTTTCACGCTTAAAAGCCTGACGATAATACACTTTCAGTTTTTCATACGATTTTTCATTTCCCTTTCATAAATAAATGCGCCGTATATTTCATTCCATGATGCAGGGGCTGAGCGAACAATGCTATTCAAGACAAGAGAGGTCCGTTTATGAGTTTCAAAATTTCGATTAACAAAACAATTTCAAGCTTTTAAATTTATTCAATACTGTTGAGATATGATTGACACTTAAAAAACTTTTGTAATCTTTGTAAATGTCACGGAAAAATGTTAAACTTTTGATTATGTCAATAATCGTATGAAACTTCTGAATTATATAAAAGAGTTTTTAATTTAAAATAAACTAAAAATAAGTCAAGTTCTAGACTATTTTTTGAGAATGATCTATTTTTATTTACAGTTATACCATAATTATTTATTTAAGCAATAAATTTCAAGCTTAACTGGTATTCGTTTTATCATAAAAACTACTTTTTATCGATTGAACGCATCTAAATACTAGTCTAACGTTTTTACTCAAAAACCACATCAAATCTATTTTGGTAAAATATGGCAAAAAGTGCATTGAAACTCGCGGAAATGTGATTCTATCATGGAACCATGTACAGGCTTGATAAAACTGGGAGTGAAATTTTCTCGAGGGAAAGGTGCAGATCACGATAAGGTCAGGCATCAATGAGTTTGAACAATTAAAAAATTGTAATTCTTTCCATTGAAAGTGAAACATAATCAAATGATTAAATAAGTTGGTGAGAATAAGGAAATTTTGAAAAACCAATTGCTTAAATTACATTAAAAATATAAGAAAAGAATAATAAGTGATTAAAAGAACATGTTTCCTCATCTATTTGGATACGAACAGTTTAAAAGGGTAAAAAATAATTTACACAGCCAAGAATATACATATCATGTGGTAAAATCAGAAATCAAGAAAGATAGAGTAAAAGAGAAAGAGACAAATAAAGAGAGAAAGATAGAGAGAGAGATAGATTTTGAAACTGATAGAAATAATTAGAAGGTGGCATGAGAAGACGGACCGCGAAGGTGAGTGCGAAGGTGTTGGTGCGGCGTGTAGTGGTATTTGTACTGGTTCTTGTTCTTATGGAGGAGGCCAATCGAGGCATCGTCGAAATAAACAGGCCCAGCTGAGCGATTATGAGACGCCTCATTTGACGAATCTGAGTCAGAGTCTCCGGGCCAGTGCATGCCGCAGCAGAAATCCGCATCTGCAACATGCCATCACACAACACATACGTCGGCCTCAGCAATTTTTTTTTTCTTTTCGTTTAATCGGAGGAACTTTTCATTTGGTTTCGTGTCGTTGAACAGTACAAAAGAAGAAATTAATAACTAAAAATATTGAATCGTCTGATTGTTTCGAAGGGGGCACGTATGGGTCTTATCGGCAAGTTTTTAATCGAGTTAGAACGTCAGTAGCTTTATTGTACGTTGATGTGATTTTTCTGACGCATGAATTTTGAATTTCATTGGCTGATACGTAATGAATTCAAAATGCCATGCTTTTACAGTTAGATCAAATGAAGATAAAAATAATCTGACTATTACCTATTTTCATCTTTTCTTCGGGTAGTATCTTTCAAAGTATATTATAAAAAAAATTATTCTCACATAATATAAACATATTAAATAACGTTTTATATTAATGCTAAGAGGGTACCAAAAAGTGAGAGTTCATGCAACTACGAAGTAAATATAAATATTAGACTCGATTTAATTTTGTGGCAGCCCAAAAGATTAACATTCTCAATAAAATTTTACAATTCATGGAATGAATAATACGCACCATAATCTGAGTTTATTTTTAATAAATCACTCGCTTCGAGTTCAACATAAACATAGAAAATTAGGAAATCTATCTGAATATTTATCTATAAAAATATTTTTTACCGAGCGAGTGCGGAATATTGCTAGTTACTTCTTATTTTTAATCGGTTAAAAATTCAAAACGAACTTAACAATTGTTATTCAGTACAAGCAAATGTTAGATTATTTTTAAGAAAAACAGTACAATGAATAATGAACATTGACACAGTTATATTAACGTAATTTTTTGAAGGAATGAAAAAATTAAATAAAAGATGCTCTCTAATGGTTATAATCGAAATATACTCATACAGGAAAGAATGATGGAAATTTTTAAAGTTAAAAGAAAGTCATGGCCATTACGATATAAGTGCGGGGAAGAGTGTGCAACAAGTCAAAAGTTAAGAAATGAATGAAAAGATGAAGAACAAGATTTTTTATGATAAAAGTGTTTGTGTCTTTTATTTGAGTACATAAATTTTGTCAGTCTTTTTATAGTGTAATTCGGTCATAATTTCGACGAAAGGGATTTCGCCCTTCCATGTGGTTTATAAAATCTTTATATTTGCGTGTACTCGTACATTTTCATGGATGAACGTGATTGAAAAATTGACTGCTACCTGAAATGTATGAATATTTTTCAGTGATGGTAATGCATGTGAGTGTGTAAATGCGTAAGTATAATTTTTTTTTTTATGTAATTATAGAAAAAGCAAAAGCATATAATATTAAAGTACTCGCGTGAATTGCTTGAAAGGTTCAACTTTTAAGTTTATAACGCTCTGCATTTCTTAGTAAAAACCCTAACTACTTGAAGCTTATGAGCGCGTGATAAATTCAAGCTGCTGCTCTATTATGTATAATCTTGAGTATTTTCCCCAAGAACGATAAATTTAAATATATTTGTTACTGGCCTGCACTTTCTCCGTATAAATATGCGCTTTTGCCGTTGAACAATAAATCTATATATTCCGTGTAAACTATACAGATTGCCAGAACCAACGTATTTTCTCTGCCTTCATAAATTTCAAGTAAGGCACTTCAGTGTACAATGGCATTTATCCAGATTGTCTCTCCTCTTTGCACCTTATCGTATAATAAACCTTTAGGCGAGGTCGATTCTACGAAAAAGCCCTTACACTATTTTACTTTCGCGGCTACACGCAAAATGTTTAGGAATCTCCAAGAACTAAAACCGCGTCTTCCCTTTTTACTTGGTCCACAACCTATTCTTTTCAGAACGCATATTTGATCATGTCTCGGCGAGGGTAAAGAATATGATATTATATATGTAACTAAATAATGTGCTAAGATAACCAAAACACATTGGGTATTTGTTATACTTCTGGAAAACTTGGCATGCGTGTCCACAATATGGTCAGTATGAGAAAAAGAGGATTCGAGACGTGGACGTACAAAAGAACTTATAAGTTCGAGAGCGAAGAAAGATCCATTTGAAGAGAAAAAATTTATTCGCGTATATAAAAAAAGACAATCATGTGATCCTGAAGGCAAAAAAGCGAAAAGAAGAGATTGAGGTCACGAAAAAGAAGAAGAAAATTGATCCAAAAATTTTTCATCTCAAGGAAACAAACGAATGATCCACGTAATGAATTTTAAACTATTCAATTTTCATATTATGCAACGACGGAAAAGAGCTACGCATCGCGTATACGGAGCAAGCAAGGATATATACGTACGTACATTTACAGACATGGAGAAACCGAATTTTATTCACTTTTCACTCTTGAGATGCTTTTTATTCCGCTCGATTTCTCTTTCATTCTTCTGCTCTTTTTATATTCAAACACGTTTCCATCGTCGCTTTGGAGTTGGGGTGATTTTTCATGAGACTTATTCAGTCTGAATGATTGAGAACATCAATCGAAGAAATTGAAAGATTAAACAATTTAATGATTAATTATTTACATCTATTTTAGCGTGAAATGCAGATATAATGTGAAAAAAAAGTTTCATTCGAGCCACGCGTGACGTAAATAGCTACATACATTCTTTGATTAAAATCTTGCATACCTTTTGTATGTAGTGGTATACGTATATAACTTTCCATTTAGGAGAATAGAACTGTCAGTTTCAATGGAAAAACTTGGTACAGCACCTCTTCAGAAACAAACTGCAAGAGAGAAAGAGAGGAAGATAGAGATAGATAGAGAGAGAGAGAGAAAGAGAGAGAGGAGGAAACACACAGATGTGGCATCGATTTAAAAGTTCTCTTCTCCTTTTTTTTATCTCCAGACGTGTGTGCACTTTGTGTTGGACACAGAACAGAAGAATTACTTTCTGCTTTCGACTTATTGGACAAAACTTTTGACTCGAAGTTTTTATGTCTACTAAACCGCTTATATAAGAATCCAACTTGCTCGAGGGCCAGCACAGGGCTGTTAAACAAAGATTTATGAATGATTACCACCTACTTACACAGAATATTGACGATATTACAGTTTTAAAGTTGAAATTTTGATGAGACGGCGTTGACTAATGCCTTTTTGTTTCGATATTTTTTTTCTTAAAATATACGCAGAACTTTCATTTTCGAGCTTAATAATTCCAAGTGAAAAATGTCTCTGAAGTCTTTTGTCTTTCGTTTTTTTTAATTTTGGAAAATAAAGATTCATTCGCAGTTCAAGTCTCGACTTATTAGGAAAATCAGAATTAATTCTGTTCTACTTTTCTTTCACTACGCAACGGAGTTAATTTCAAAAACTGCTCTTTTTCCAGGAGACGGTATTAAAGCAGAGAAAGTGGCCGCTTAAACGGGAGCAATAAGACAGCAATAAGCCAGACTGCTTACATAATTCCTGCCCCCTAAGTCGGTATATGTGTAAGTCAAAATAATTCCCCTCGAAACTTCTTGCACTTTTATCCGGAGGAAATAAATAAAAGCGGCAAAGCTGGCAGAATAAGAGAGAGAAAACGTGGTCTTGCGCCCTATAACTTGTTTAAAACGAGACACCCAGCGGAAACTATATACCGAATCACTCTTTGTACTATTCTCCGCTCTATTCCAGCACGTGCGCAAATACACAGAGGAGCGCGGGGGGCGGCGCGCCAACACCTTACACCACAGTGTTAATTGGATTTTCATGCAAATGAGCACCTGTGTGCCAGCCGCGGAAAAGCAGAGAGAGTGAGAGCGGGAGCTTGATGTTGCTTCGCACGCGCCTGTACGATTGCATCCGTATATATAATAAGGCGCTGAAATTGTCTATCTGTATCGAACACGTTGCACATTCCGTCGCTGTTTATTTTCGTGGTGGAGCCGCAGACGCTTTGCGATTAAATATTAATGGCTAGATTTATAGATTCTCATTCCTCTCGTTATGTGCGATATGATTAAGGGCCGCCGTGGCTAAAACGGAATGAAAGTGGAAATGCAATTACTGTATCTCGCGCAAGGCGAAAGAAATATATGCCCCTATGCAAATTCATTGATTTTCGAGGATTTTTCAAGCGACC
Source organism: Trichogramma evanescens (assembly GCA_902732785.1). Lineage (NCBI taxonomy): Eukaryota > Metazoa > Arthropoda > Insecta > Hymenoptera > Trichogrammatidae > Trichogramma > Trichogramma evanescens. The sequence continues at coordinate 22,179 of CACVKI010140425.1, read as the reverse complement.
GATATTTGCATCGCGCTCTCCACGAAACCGGCCGTGTCTGTGTGCGGGCGCGCAAAACTTTGAGCAACTTTTCAGCATAAATGAGGAAGCTATCGTTTAACTTCACTCGTTTCTAAAAGAAAATATCCAATGTCACTTCTGCTCGGATCCACTTTTCCTTGCCATTTCAGCGGTATCAATCGACTTGAATGAATATCCTATCGTCTTCGAGTCGAGAAATTACATTTCCCACCTAGACTTTCGACATTCTTTTCCCGACGCATCCATTGAGAAAAAGACAGCGAAAGACAGCAAAAAAAAAGGAGCTCGACTGGTAAAGTCAGTTTATGTATTCCGCCAACACTCTAAACTTATTATTCGACTTTTTGCTATCTCACCGAAAGAATAAAAGATTTACGATTTTTAGAATAAAAAAAAAACAGTAACTTGAATTTTTGTATCCCGGGAGTTTTGCGATAGAAAAAATTTATTCTGATTTTAAGGCGGGTTTCCAGTTCGTAGATTCCAAACACTGAAATACTTTTAGACTCGTTTTACAGTGAATATACTTTATAATCTAATCCAATAATAGTTGGAATCTGGCACGCTGTTGATAAGCTGGATTGAATTGAGTAGAAAAGTCGAGATTTGGTCAGACCAAAAAATATAATTTGATATACATAGACGAATTATTTCGAGAATAATGGATTCTTACTAAAGTGAAGCTGCTAAAAATAATTAACTATAAATAAAACGAAAAAGACCGCTATTTAAATTAAACATTCAAACGTTCGAAATACTTTTAGAATATCGAATGATACGAACGAGTTGCTTGGATAATATAAAAGCGAATATTGAAAAAATATTTGTGAACCGTGCTAAGCTTCAATCGTTCAATTGCACCAGGCTTACGGATGTATATTTTGAGGAAAATATTAATAATAATACAAATAAAAAAATAACAAGACGACAAACAGCGGATATAAATTCACTTTCTCGTTCGGGCTGAGCGATTCGATTTCACAAAATCCTATATATACGTGATTTCGCGAATGAAGGCAGAGAGGGATTTAAAACGAAACTTCCGTACGAATATGCCAGTATGAGAGCACCTCGGTGAATGAAGAGAAAACAAAAGTTCATACTGAAAGATAATAGTTGATCGAGGGCATCGGCGATTCGACGCTAGTTTTATATACATGAATATCGAGCGTATATACGCGAGCACGAAATAAAAAGAAAAAAAAGGAGGACGATTCAATGGCAGAGGCGAGTGGGTGTTTGTATGTGTGTGTGTGTGTGCTCGGGTGGGTATGCGTGTGTATGTGCGCGGCTTGACATTCTCTTGGCTCGCTCGAGGGATTTCGCTGCGCTCGTACAGTTATATGCCGTGTCAGTTTCATTAACGCGAGTGCTTTTGGTTTTGCTAATTTTTGCATGCACGAAACTCACCCGGCGACTGCAGCGGACCATTGCCAAAATAATGGCAAAGACAAAGAAAGCCATGCCACGCATACACACACTTACACACACACACACACACATAGAGAGCTCAGAGAAACACACAAACACCCGCACGTACGTACTAGGCTACAAGATTCGAGGCTAATAGTTTGCAATCGGGACGTTTTTTCATCGCTTCGTTTTCGCTTAAAAAAGTGATGCCCGAAATCGATCTGTATCGCGAATAGGACGGCGCGCCACGTTTTAGTATTATTGGCTTTCGGCGTACATTCGCAGCTCGTTTAACCCACACACGATCATCGCGGATTTATCCACGCAGATCCCTCTCTCTCGGGTATTAGATTATTTTTCATCTCTCTCTCTCTCGAACGTTAAATTCCCTGCGTCGATGTACATAGAGGAGGGAAAAAGTTATGCTGTCGCGACGTTCCGCAACCCGATATATTCCTCGACTGCGAGCGCAAAGAGCTCGCGCGACAAGAAAACTCAATTTAAAATCGGCGTGTAAGCAATAAGTTATATCCTCCGCGCAATGTACATACGCGTGTGTGCCGAGCAGCATAGATCATTTCGCGTATACACGCGGAACGTGACATATATTGAAATCGTATCTCGTACAATATATACGCGGCATCTCTCGCGGTGTATACTTTTTAGATATACCCGATTACGTAAATATATTCTCTTCTTCTCACGACGTCGAGGAGCGATGGATACTTTTATTTTATCGTTGCAATTCATACAGCAATTCACTAACTCGAGGTCTGCGTGTGTACCTCGTGCGTGCTGAAAATCAGACTATCGTCGCGATTTGCGTGAGATATACATCGTTGAACGATTTTTTTTGTGGTATTTATCGGCGAGGAGAACAGCATTCCGTTGCGTCAGTTGCATATGAAACACGCGAGACGTCGCGCGTATCGGGTTTCTCAAAATTAAAAAGTGCCCTCCAGCTCATTCGACGCGCATGGCAATGGATGCATAGCAATTGAAATTCTCTCGTAAACTGCGTACGTAACAACGGCGAGGCAGATTTATTAAAATGTAACTTGGTATATATAGCGATACAAAAACATGACGAGCTTGAAAAAATGCGCCAGGCATGAACGAGAGGCACGAGAGAATCTGTTCAAGCTCGAAATGAGAAAATCTAGTCGTGGGCAGCCACCAATCAAATTGCCGTGTCAATCTCTGCATATTACGTATTGTACTAAAAAAAAGATGCGGATATATAAAGGCAACGCAATTCAATATGTAGAAGATAAAAAGATGTGTATTATAGAACGAGTTGCTTTTGCTGCTTTTTTTTGTTGTTGTTGATAAAATTGAACTATTGCCGTAACGGATACACATGAGCTCTAGAGGTGGCGGATCAAAAGTACCCTTTCGACGGGGAGTGAGCAGTGAGCTGTGGTTGTGTGGTGCTGTTTTGTGATGTTCGTAGTGGTTATTATAATCATGATGGTGCCGATGGCGGTGATGATCGCGACTGTCTTGGTCGTGCTCGTTATCGGTTAACTCGTGGTGCCTAGTCTCGTAGTGAGCGTCTGGTTGCGGTTGTTGCTGTTGGCGCGACGACGACGGAGACGACGACTGCTGCGACTCGTGCCGCGCGCCAGCAACAACCCCAGCTGCGGACGCGAGTTCAAGGTCGGGGGTGTTGTAGTCGTCTAATTGGCGTGTCGAGGGTGGGGGCCTCAGTGTACCTTGGACCGGCGGCAGCAGACGCTTGTCGTAGCGGGTCGCCAGCAGCAGATTGTCCAGTATTTCCTTATCCGACTTGCCCTCCTCGAAACTGCGAAGAACAAAATTTCACACGTCACCTTGAGGAGAAAGTATACGCCTTTCATAAACTCGACACGAGGGTCTTTCTCGTTTTTCTTTTGCTTTTATTCGGTTTCGGTTGTCGTATCTCGGATCGAAATCGCGAGAATCTCGAGTGCAACTGTGCGCCGACAAACAGCTCGACTCCGTGTATTTGACTTTAATGCAACTAGTTGCAGAGCGACGAGTATACGAGTGCGACGCTAAACAAACGTTCTAGTTTTGTCGGGACTTTACACACGTCAAAAGCTCCTTGAGCTTCGCGCGAATTTGCACAATATGGCAAAGTTCTGCGAGACGCGCAGGCAGATCCATGCAAACCCAGCGTTTATATTCGCGCCGAACTCGACAACTCACTCACACACAGCTGCACTTTATGAAAGCTCGGGTATGTATCAAAGATATTGTCGCGTTTCGCGCAAATAGACTTATTCGCGTATCTGTTCTGTAATGAGCCAATATAGCTCGCGTGAAAAGTTTTCTCCAACGGGCCGAGACTTTGACGGCACAAGTCAGAGGGATCTCTGTAGACGAGCATTGAATAACTCAAGCCCGGAGGCTGTTTAGCTTTTTGAGCCGTCTGACTGATTCTTATCAGCATTTTTTGTCTTTTCTAGCGCTTCGGCTTGAAAAGTAAGAACTGAATTCGTTTAGCATGATAAAACGGCCGGCTCATTCGGAATTCAGCAAATATTGAAGCTCGTTTGCGGCAACAACGAATGCTTTCTTATATAGATTCTCACGATGAATTGATCTAATAAAGAAGTTGAAAATTTCCTTCTTACAATTTTACAAGAACGGCGTGCGGCAAAAAAAAAAATGATGAAAATTCGCGATTCGTTAATCGTTACGTATGTAAGCCAAGAAAACTTTTTCGCTTTACTGCTCCGCGCATGGATGATTTTAAAATTTTCGATAAAATCGAGTTATCCGGCATTGAAAGAAGAATTGATATGCAAAGAGTGTAAATACAGGGAGAGAAATACGTACATGTCCTCGGCACTGACGAAGTTAGCTAAAGTGACGGCTACGGTGAGAATGCAAAATACGGTGACTAGGTAGGAACTTGCGTGGGAGGCGACAGACAGCGAAAGAATAGGTGAGAGGCGGCTGCCACCACCCACACGCCGCCCAAGCGCCGCCCAACCCATTCTATGTCATCTGCAAAAAACAAATAAACAACAACATGCCTTAAACTTTTACCTTCTTGCGTTACATATATTAAATTTTGAAGTTTTTTTTCAATCGAATTTATCATATTAATTTGAAGGGATGGCCGATTTGTTCTTCAACGTTTTCAGCTATTCAAACTTGCTCGTCGACGAGCACACTTTATCATCGCTGGACAGGCAGCCAAGAATTTTCTTGCAAATAATTATTCGTTGGATGCACTCGTGGCTTACATATAACTACATCGTAGATCGCAGAACTGCAAATGAATTAAGTAAAGAACTTTTATGTCTCTGAGGAGAGTGAAGAGTTAGACAAGTCAAAAACTTATTCAGAGCATCAGAGTTTTGATGAAATAAGTTGGGCGAGAAACGTTCCTGTCACACTTAAACCGGTGACACATTTTGCTCATCGATTTGACAGAAGTTCGAAGAGAATTCAGAAAAAAACACGTAAATTGCTTGAATAACATTACTCTAGTAAAAAAAATGTTAAGCTCCAGATTTTGGCGGTCGAGTAGATTAAAAATAATAGAAATCAAATTCGACAGTATGAGGATTTTCCTTCGAAAATGTTCAAGCGTAAACAAAATCCAGAAAAGCTTCCGAAGTAATGAAAGTTCCAAGACTCTGTAAAAGCATCGGAAAAGTGCAGCGATAGCAAGGCATTACATGTCACCTTGCGGTGGAAGATTTCAACGTCGTAAGGAAGGTAGAGTGTTCGAGGCGTGTAGGGCTTGGGTTCGTGGTTCGCTGCCGCGTACAACGCAATTACATGCTTGCACACTGGAGTGCTTGCGGCGAATCAGGCCTGTCGAGTCGCCTGAAATTTTCGCCTTTGAATTAAAACTTGCTCGGAATTACTTGCAATCAATGTCTTGCGCAAGATTCTCTATTAATATGTTTTTATTGTCTCGACTATTTGAGAGCTTGAAGCATCGTGTGACCACACTGCCACGCAAATACATTGATTGTTGTACTGACAATTCAACTCAATACGACCCAAGAAAAGTTGGTGTTAGAAAAACATGAGACTTTTATATTTTTACAGTTCAATAGTTCTTATTTTCAATTGTAGAGTTTTGATTGCACTAAAATGTCGTTAAAAGTTGAAAAAATTAGTTATAAAAAAATTATTTTTTTTCAAAGCAAATTTCCCATCAGTTTTGAATACATAAAGACCTCGAAAAAAGTCAAATCATGGTGTAAATGAATCAACTTTCGTGCGACAATGTTCGTTACTGCGCACATTCACAGACTCATATTCATTGTACAAACTCATGAGTCGCAGATTACAATGCAAACCAGATGTGAGATTGACTTAGAAACTTGATGACTTGTGATTGACTTTTATAGGTATTTTTAATAAAATTTTTTTTCAGAATAAGTGGCAACATTTTTTTTATTGTTTTTTGTGCACGTAAATGTTCAAAGAAAAGTATGTTTCATGCGTGTACTGCACCAAAAAAATTATAATATCTTTATACCGAATTGTTACACTGAACTGCTTATTGGAGATTTGTCTCATATTCTCTTATAAGATCCGCCACCTCTTGGGCTCCGTAGCAAGTCAGAGTGTAGAGCGATAGGTTCCAATTTAACTTAATCGATTTTGCTTTTTCTTTAAACTCTCTGTCAGTAAACCAGCGTTCATCCCTTTTCGTACGATTCTCATATAATCCGTTCTTGGTCAACGATTTGATTATCGTCAGTACGTCTCTTGGTTTCAGTATGTATCCTGCTTTCAAAAGACGTTCGAGGACGCACGTCATGTCAAACACTAGTCTTATCTTGAGATCTTTCTTAAGACAATTGACGAGGTTCTGGTGTTCAGGCCCCTGTCTCATATGATCTCTTATCATTTCCTGAATTTTGCGACCCCGGGGAACGCCCACGGCGAAGTAGCTCTCATCGGGAAAAGTGAAGCTGGACAGATCAGCACCATGCTCCAAGAGTACATTGACAGTAATTTCCAAGAGACTCGCTACGGCCCATTGCAGAGGTGTCCGATCCAAATTGTCCCGGGCGTCGACATTTACCGGCTTTTTGAGTTCTTTGCAGGTCCTTAAAAACATCGTCATCGCGTTATCGAATCTGTCATTCTGGCAAATAAGGTGCATAGCAGTCACTTTTTTCGCATTGGTTAAAGTCGGATCGGCGCCATTTCTTAGCACCAATTCGATCACATTCTTGGGGGCGCGAGCTGCAGCCAATCGCAGAGGTGTCCGGCCACACTCGTCAAGGATATCTACCTTTACCGTCTGTCCCAACTCATGATTGACTTTGAAGAATATCTCCGCCAAGTCATCATTTTCTTTTCTCCTGCAAATAATATGTAGAGGTGTCAATCCTTCTGTATTGGCCAAGTTCGGATCGGCGCCTTTTCTCAGCAACGATTCAACTTTCTTTTTATTTCCGTTGCACAAAGCCAAGTGCAATGGAGTATTACCCCACTTATCTAGGGCATCAACTTCGACCGGTTTTTTTTGTTTCGCGGTAGTGTCAATAAAGCTCTCCAAAAATTGCTCGTCATTGAGGTTTACCTGGCAAATTACATGCAGAGGTTTCAATCCATTGCCGTTGGCTAAATTTGGATCAGCATTTCTATTAAGCAACATGTTAACCGTTTCTTTTTTTCCGTGGCCCAGAGCCAAATGCAATGGCGCGTTACCCCACTTGTCCAGGGCATCAATTTGCACTTGATGATGCTTTTCGTCGATGATCTCAAAATATAGCTTCACAAAGTTATCGTCGTAGCCTTTCTCGCAAACAATGTGCAGAGAGGTCAAACCTTCGTTGTTAGCTAAACACGGATCGGCGCCTTTTCTCAGCAACCATTCAGCTTCCTTCTTTTTGCCATTCTCCAGAGCCAAGTGCAATGGCGTGTTACCCGACTTGTCCTGGGCGTCGAGCTGCACTTTTTGAGGTTGGTCTATGTTAATCTCGAAAAATAAGGCCAAAAATTTCTCGCCGAGTTTTCCATTGCAAATAAAGTGCAGAGGAGTCCATCCGTCCACATTGGCCAACGTTGGATTGGCTCCGCTTCTCAGCAGCAATTCAGCCTTCGCCTTTCTGTCTTTGCTCAGAACCAGGTGCAATGCTGTGTTACACTCGTTGTCAGATTCGTCGATCTGCACCGTCTTTTCCATCTCATCGGAGATGCAAAAGAATCTTTTAATCAAGTAAACGTCGTCGTCGTCGCTTTTGCAAAGAATGTGCAGAGGCGTCAATCCCGCCTTATTGGCCGCATTCAGATTCGCGTTACTTCTCATCAGCGAGTCGGTCACCGTGATGCGTCCTTCGCCCACAGCCAAGTGCAGCGGGGTGTTACCCAACTTGTCCGGAGCGTTGATCTTCACCACCTGTTGGAGCTCGGCGTTGATCTTGAAGAATTGCTGCACAAATCCAGCATCGTAGCCTTTCTTGAAAATAATGTGAAGAGGAGTGTCTTCAAAATCGTTGCTTAAATTTGGCTTTGCGCCATTTCTCAGCAGCAAGTCGGCAATCATCCTGTGGCCGTAGTGCAGAGCGAAGTGCAGCGGCGAGTCACCTGTAGTTGGCGCGATGCAATTGGGATTCCGCTTGAGTTCGAGGTATTTCTCGACTACCTCGAGACAGCCATATTTGCAGGCCAGATGAAAATGTGTCAATCCCTCTTCGTCGGCGTAATCTATGTGGAATCTGTCGTATATTTTAAAAAGCTTGCCTATCACGCGAATTTTACCCTTTGATTCTTTCATGTATTTAGCTGCGACATGCACCGGTGTGACGCGTTCATTCGATGGGTTGCCATCGTCATCTCTAACGTCGAGCTTGTCTGTGTAGTTGGCCTCGATCACAAAATCGATGAGTCTCTCTGGCTCGATCTCGTTGCCTTTGGACTTCATAGACTCCATGAGAAGCCACTCGATCTCTTCGGGCTGCAAAAAAAGCCGGAGATCTTTTGGGTGTTGGCCCCTCCATTTGTTGATCAAAGAATAAATTTCACTGAAAAATTTTTCATCTTTGATATTCCAGTCCTTATTTTCACGCAAAGCCTTTAATTTTAATAAGCTGTCAAAGTTAAGATTATCTGCTCGTTGTATATAACAGCTGTTAGTATAGCGCCCGTTATCTGCGCCTCTCTTATAGTAATAAAATTTTCCAGTGGAATTGCGTTTGGACTTGTACATCGTGGACTTGGACACAGTCTCTTATAATTTAAGATATACTTTTTTTCCACAAAAATCACTTGCTGCGGTCAATGCGATCTGCCTCTATTTTATACGCTGCGGCGTACTGACTATTCGTATCACTACAATCTAAATTCGATATTCTATATATCCATATTCTATATAGAAAGTAAAAAACACTTGGACGAAGCTATAATAGATCAGACTAGGATGAGCTATATTTGTGTCGTGTCGGTCAACCGAGCAACCTGCTCACATTGATAGACTTCCAGAACGTTCCACGAGGCTCCCGAAAAACCGGTAAATTGACGCGTGCGCAATGACGCCTTTCTTAGAGTGGTCGATTTTAAGTCAAAGTCAAAATGTTTGCCAATTCATTGACAAAGAGCTTTCTCCTATAAATATTCTACTCTGTTAACTGTTTTTCGTCGGTGATTTTGTCTTTTATCACTCGTATCTATTTAATATTGAATTTTTCGGACACTATTTCGTGTCACTTTTTGAGAGAAATCGATTGACCGCATCAGAATTTTCGAATCTTTTATACATTTTAAATGAGACCGATAGGTCGTTTTCGTGGGTCTCTGAATCCGCGATTCTCCTGTATATGAAGTGAAATAAAATGTGTAATTCTTATATTTTTCTTGCTCAAATTGCGTTAATTATGCGCCTTCGAAGAGAGACACGTTACCTTTGATAGTTTTGGGCCGAAATGGTCTAATACAAGCCTCGAGCGGCATTAGAGTCTATATATACGGTTGCGCTCTCGTTTGCACGACATAGTAGGCAGCCGAGTGCGACGGAGAAAAAGCTGCATCTTTGCTCGGCACAGCGGTCTCTTAAACGGCTAAGAGATCCCCGCAACACAATCGGGCGCAATTGCTGAGACTCGCGCACGATTACGAGTGGCTGCTTCCTGCGGCTGTGCACGGAGGCTTTGCGTCGAGGGCTCAAATCGCTCGGAAAACCGCGAGAACGCTGGAATTTTAATGCAGCTGCGCGAATGTAAGGCATTAGGAATCGCAGCTTCGAGTATCGGCGCTCACGGCTCTGCTATTGAAATTATATGTTTATTTTCCGCAACACGATTTGTTCGCAATGTGCGTGCGTATGAGACAGTGTTTCATCGATAAAATTACAGAACTACGAAAAAGCTGTAAAAAAGTCCTCGAAGCGCAATCGTTCTCGCAAGATTCGGTCGATAAAACTCAAACTCGTTTCGAAAAGTAGTTCGAGAGCTTTGCACGCAGTAGCAGTGTGCGCAGCTCACAATGCAGACTAGAAGTTCGCATGAACACGCCTTATATATATGCACCGCAACTCGTTCTCTTTGACACTATACACGCGTCTTCGCGAGCGAAGCTTCAGTTACTTATTAGATTCTCTTCCAGAGTTTGCGAAGCTCGGGGGCGCGCAGTCTTCACATGCAGTCTACGCTGTAAAGCGCAAAGAGCGCAAAGAGCGCGCGGGAACAGCGCAAGGCAGCAAATCGTGGCTGCACACATGGCTTTAGGCTCTTTTATAACGTATATACGGCGTCGTGCGCGATGCTCGTCAGCTGCAATGCCTGGTGTGCAATGTGCATAGCGCGAGGCTGCAGGTTGGAAGCAGGGGCCCCAGTCTGCGGTTGGCGTGCAAACCTGCTCTCGCTGCTTTTCTTTCTCTTGCGTGCTGCGCTTGCATACGCACGCCATTCATAAGTTTGACGGCAATTGTCTACTGAGCAATTATGTATTTATTATAAATTTAGCACGTTGTCAAGTAAGCTGCGAGATATAATGGGCCTTCAAGTTCTTTTTCCAAAAGTATCTGCGGTACTGTGATGCTGCATCAACTTTTTATGGCATATATTTACCCCCTTTTCACTTTCATGTTTATTATTTGCTTAACTGTAGTTTACGAGAGTACAAAATTATATAAAAAAATAATATTAATATTAATACATTTCAGTTTATCCATAAGTATTTTCAATCATTAAAGCTAGCATCTGCCACTAGATGGCGAGTACATTTATTTGTAAATCTGCCAATAGAAAAGTGCAAATAATTGTATAAGTCATAGCACGATTAACGATTTTATATAGAGCAAACTTTTTACTGACATGTTATTAAATTCAAATTAACGAATTAGATTGAATGGATTTACAACATTTCAAATGTATAAATGTAGTAAGAGTTACATGAAGAATATTGAAAGGCCGGAGGAAGTTTTTTTTCATGTTCAATACCAACTTTATATTATATTTCTTGCATCGTACCATATTTCTTGTGTTGATTTTTAAATTTTAAAAAAAAGCAGATACATTTGAAGCATCTTTACGTAAGAAACCGTCGACTTTACAGTCGCGTCGGCAGCGCAGGCTACCTTCGAGTTCAGAGAGGAGCCTGCCTTTTTTCATCTGTACGCAACACATAATATTTTTGTACAAATATAACAAAGTAAGTACCAATAAACTCTCTTTGTTTTGTATCGTTCAACTATACACCTCATGTGTGGCGAGATCAGCTCATCATTTGTTGTCAACCAGTAATTCAAATAAATACGTTAAAATTTTTAATATCCGGGCTGATTATTTTTGGCGCCAATTAGTAGAGTGTTTGACTTAGGGGATGTCAGCTGCAAGAAGAACCGTTGAACATTTTTCAAAGAATACTCAAAAACGCTTTTATGAGACAACCATTTTCCCTCAATAATTCAAACTTGCTCTACACTTTTAGCGACTGTTTAAATAAGATAACAATTTATTTTTTAACAAATATAATTCGAATTTTTTTTCTTACTTTTTGAGCTCGTTCTCAACAACTTGATTAAATACATCAATGCAAATGATTATAATAATAATCATAAAATACGATTGTAACTAATTGTAAAATGAATTTTTTTGGTATTGAAGAATATTTTGAATGATTAATTCGCAAAAACAATCATACGCGATTATTCAATTTAACTTGTATTTTCATTTTGAATCTACAATTGTTTTATGTTCCGTTAAATTCATTAGAAATTTAACCCTAATTCTAATTACTTTCATACTACCGTTAGAATTGCAACAACAGTTACAATGATTCAAGAATAATTAAATTTTCAATTGTTTCAAACTTGAGCGCACTGTGCATTACTTGATTATTCTAAAAGAAATTTGATTAATGCTTGTGAAGCAAATAATGTATGACTGTTAGCAAATTGTATTACTAAAATTGAAATCCATAATCCAGAAGGAAAATATGATAGAAATAATTCCATTAAAATCAATGAGAAAATAGGAACAATAGCAGCGGTATATATTTCAACCCAAATTGAAGTACACAAAAACATACATGTAAACCGATACATCTCGAAAGAGCTTGGAAACTTTTGAGCTCTTAAAAAAAATCGTTACTTGACTTTGTAGATTCATTATCAGCGCGTATCCGATAAAAGAGCGTGTCTTTAAAACTAGCTTCCGGGTTACACTTTTAACAGACATCTCTCGATGTTCACTTACTCCCTGCGGCCATGAATTTACACGGTCTAAATGCCACGTATAGTTGCTAGCTTCTAAGAGTCAATTAATCAGTTTTTATCGCCCATCGACAACCAATAGTTGGTGCGCAGCGGTTTGATTACTTCATCGTTTGCTTGAAAGAATTTTTTTTTGTGTAAACTGTGTTTTTAATCAAATTAAAATTCACATTTATTACTTATTCATAATTTGAATAAATAAATAATAAATTTGAGTAAAAAGATAAGAACGTGACCAAAAATCTCTCTTTCGAAAGATTCAGTAATACCTTTTAAATTATAGCAATTTTAACTCGACTAATTCTAAATTCTGTAATCGGAATAAGCATCATTGAAACATTTTCCTCGCACCATTATAAATTATAAATACTTGAATGTTCATGATGTAAATACATTGAATAATTGAAAAGTTTGCTTAGAATCAGACAAGGACGAGATGTGCCAACGTGTATTTACACGATGACATCAAAGCTGTTGACTTTGTAGCCCTAAACAAGCATTCAGTCACATTGGCTCGACACACAAATCTACAAACATGCATATAGCATCTAAAGCCAGTTGTATACCGTACGTATGCAGATATAGAACCAAAGTGACATTGTGCGCTCATAGTATAGTAGTGATCCGTTATGACGCAGTCTCGTACATTATGCCGTGTATACGAATGATGGTTTCTTCCTGTCGACTTGAGAGATGAACTATAAACTTGGCTTCATCCGTGTATTTATGCTTTGAACTCCGAGTTTGTGGATTAATGATCTTATCGTGCGGCAAAAATACCCGCGAGACTGCGATACTTTTTGCTTGATGGACCGAGGCAAGAAAAAAAGCTCGTTAATTACATTGATACAAGCAAGACGTACGTTCTAGAGCCAAAGGATACCCTTTATAAAAGCTGCAGAGCTTAATCACGTCTTTAACGCGACTTGCTCTTTTATGAGAGCGCACGTAATTACAAATCTTAAATTTTTAGCGGGGCATATTGCTATTGACCTGGTAACATAATTTAATTTTTCTCTATTCTTTTTAATGATTTCGTGATTTTCCAAACTTTATTTTAGGAAGGGTTGGCTATGAGGCTTCTTAGCAACTAATACCGAGGTGTATGCCATTTAGTATAAATAGTATTAGTTGTAGGTCATTTCCAAAATCCGGTGGATTCCTCCGAAAGTTTAAGCTCGGACTCGTGGTGACACGCGCGCGCGCACACAGGGCAAGAGGCAGAATGCAGCTTGTTAGACGGTGGTTCGCCACGGCATTCGCGCGCCGCACAAGTTTCTTTGGCGGATTTCGAAACTATTTATCGAAATCGCTTCTGTCGTCAGCCCTGTATCCATTACAAAATGAAAAATTAAATCCCACGGAGTTTTTGATAAAAAACCTCACGTAATGTCGACCTCGTTTATACCGAAACCACGAAGAAAAGCAGCAGCGCAACGCGTTTACGAAAAAAAAGTCCACCTGAAAAAAACGTCTAAGCAATTACATATGCGTTATGCGCTCGCACACACATACCCGCGCACACAAAATGCTGAAGAAATTGCGCCCTTTAACCTTTTAGCCGTTATAGTCCTTATATGGCGGCGCTCGCACACGCGCGTGTGTGACGTATAACGCGCACGGGCGTAAACTTTAGGGAAAGATTTATGATCCAATGTTTCGAGCGCTACATTTGCGACACGTGCTGCTGCAGCGCCGCAAATATAATCCAATTTTTTTACACTCAAAGTTACACCTCGCGTCATTATTTATTAACCGGATATTTTTTTCATATCACGTAATAAAGTCTTGCTTTATTTATTTTATTGTCGGGAAATTACTCTAGCTGCCGTCGCGAGTCTCTAACGAGTGACCGTTCCATTATTATCGTATTGAATGTCCAGTGAAGAAGCCGCAGCGTGGCAACTGAAAATCCGACGCGCGCGGAGTACGGTGATAAAGCAGCCAACGCATCGCACCAGTGATCATTCCGACGAATCCGAGTACAATTGCCAGAGCTAATTATTCGGGATCGCGCAACGCACAATATCCAGCGTGAATGTATATGAAGAATAAAATGAGCGAAGCACATCCAACTGCTCGCTCCGCTTATCTTTTTCAACGAGCGTAAATATCATAAATCGCATGTTCGGACGGGATAATTCTACATTTTTGTATATGTAATATATAATAGCTGATGCGCAAATCGCTATATACGCTCTTTCTTCTCTCGCTCGATGTTACGTATAGTGTGTACCTGAGCCAGGCGCCTGCGAACAGGTGAGCGGTGATCAATAAGTGCGCGGGCCATTGCTGCTACTGCGTCACACTGCTATGCGCTCCGCACGACTGCATACAAAACGTATGAAGATTTTTCGTTTTCACTTTTTCGAATTAACTTTTCCGTGGCAAAATAAACATCGATGCTCGCGTCAGTAAATAATTGAAATAAATGAATATCGGAAAACTCAATAAAATAAACATGACCAAATTCCGTAAAGTCGATGCTGCAATTTATCTCTTGACATCTGTGTACTGTTAAATAAAAGGCTTTATCCGATTTCATGTGTCATATTTCATAATTTACATTTTCATTTACAACCTTAATGCCATTGATTCAAAACATATATTTGTTAAAATAATATTATGATGAATGTTGTTACAAATATCGTTAAAATGTCGGAAAAATGAGGTTTATCAACGCATTCATAAAACAAGCGAAAACTAGAAATAAAACAAGTCAGAATAAAAATCAGAATGTGTAAGTAAATATAAACAGGAGTAGAATCAAGGCCTAACTGCTAATCTTGTGTCTGAAACCTCTCTCTACTTTAAAATCTTGGTAAAAGTTTAAAAGTTAAATATTCACGTAACATCCTCTCCTCGCTTGTTTTTTTATGCAGAATAACTTTTTACTACCGTTTTTTTTATGTCAAAGAGAAGATTTCTTTCAACGATAACGTTTCGATCAGTATTGTCTAGGTCAGTCATTCAATCAATCCTGGAAATTCATTTCACTTTGACGTATTTCAGCTTCGTCCCGGAGGATATATCTTGTACAACTGTTTTGCTATTTGAACTATATGTATGTAGATCGAATCAAATCTCATTCCTCTTTCCGAAGATCAACGGCTACTTGGTTAATCAGATTTTTACTGTTTTTTCAAAATCGTTTTATTGTGTTTTATAGTATCGAATATTGTAAAATTTTTGTCGAAAAATTAAATACCTCATAAGACCCTTTAGATCAAATGAACTGAAAAAGAGCATTCAAAAATAAAAAGCACAATCTATTATGACGACAAGCGGGCGAATATTAATAATATTCGCAATAAAAATGAAAAGCGCCAACAAACTTATTGAATGCCGTGCGAAATGAAGAATTTAAGCTATAGAATGGTCTGCTTTTGCGTGTGTACATATAGTTGGGAACGCGTCGTCGAGCATGAAAAGCTTAAGCAGCTCTATGCGCCGGGCGCGCACTTTTTTGCGCCCTTTCAAAGGCGTAAGCAGCCGCGAAAGCGAGTCGAGGTGCTAAAAGAAATTCCCAAGCTCGCTCATGGATATCACAACTTGATTTCGCGCGCCGTCGGCGACACAAAGAGTCGAGCTCGTGTATGAATTCGTTGCGCGCCCCCCGCCTCCACCTCCGACAGCAGCAGCAGTAGCAGCAGCAGTAGTAGCAGCACGAGACGTCGCTGCAATATGCCGCCAAGCGCATTTTGCCGCCTGATCCGGGTGCATATACACGTTCGCTTGTACACGGGTTATATGCATATATGTGTTAAGCTCGCGCGAGCGCATACAATCGCATGTGTTAAAGCTTCGAAACAAAGAAGCCAGAAGGTGCTTTGTGTGGGTGGGTGTTTTTTTTCTCCCTTTGTTTTGCAAACCCGTGTCTCGGTCAGAATTTTTTCTTCTCTCGCCGCTATAACTATGGCTACTGTTGTTCTCTACCAGCACCGCCAGTATTCGAGTTGTTATTGTGCGCGCTTGACTGTATACGTATGCAGATATTGTCGCGTGTGTGCAACGCAAAAAGCTGCAATTTTTTTCTCTGCGTCCTTCATTGGTTATCCGTACTCCCTTGAAATATACCCATTGACAAATATGCAGATTTTTCGTTGTCAACGCTCTGCCCTAAAGTGCGCAGCTTTTTTTTAGAAATAGCGTAGCGTGAAAAGCTTTACAATCAAAGCCGATGAAGAGTAAAAGTTTTGCAAAATAGGTGTTGGATTTTACCCTTTGCATGGCAATTATCGAAGCGCCAGTTGTGCGGACTATAAGCATGGAAATTGATCAATTTCTACCATCTTTACACGCGTGCCATTAAGTTAATGTGGATCAAGATCGAAGTAAAGTTCATTCGCTCTCGTACATGTCGCGCGCATCATACGCTTTAATCGATCGATCTTCATATTATACTTAAATGGAAAAAGTGAGAGCGAGCCGCGATTGAAGAAGACTGCGGCGGCGGCGGCGGCTTGATATGTAAAATTTATACGTCGCACACGTCGTGCGCGCACCCGGCGATATCACATACACACATACAGCTTCAAGAGCGTGCCCCGCGTGCGGCTGGACAAGCAAACCACAAAGCGTATAGGTACGTTTGTGTTATGTGGCGTTCATTCATAATTCATGAGGCTTAGTACTGCCATGCCAAGTTTGTATACGTACACTTGGTGGCTATATATATGCATAATGCACTTAAGGTACACGTGCAAGCTCGTGTTTTCAGTTTTTTTGATTCGATACGAATGGCAGCAATGTTCCTTACAGATGAATGATAGGTGCATAATTGAACGGGAGCTTATTGCCGTCTGATAGTATGCGTGACCGATTCGCAACCGGACAAAAGATCCTTTTTTATGCCTGAGTGTATTTGTAGCGGGGTATTACAAGAGCTTACGGATGTTACAACAACTTATATTCTGACAAATAAGATGGCTATAGAATTTTCGATTCATAGTTCAACTAATTTTTATTTTTAAAAATTTGAAAATTTGTTTATCGTTTGTATCATAATTAAAAAGGAACAAAAAACTGAAAAGCGTTTGCTTCATCAAATTTGATTATTCTTTAGGATAAAAAAAGAACCCAATGATACTTTGCCAGATGCAGACGACGGTTATAATTTTGATTCGGTGGGCTGCAATGAAATCAAAAACTTTGATACGATCCCGTTTTATAAATCACCAGTGAGTTTAATGATTTGTTTTAGGCTCAAATTTTCTACTATAAAAAAATATTATCCAATTTTCATTTTAGGCAAACCACATGAATGAAGCTATGCCGTTACAGGATCAGTTGAATGAAAAAATATTCATTGATTTAGAGTGCAAAGATGTTAAACTTAAACAGATGTCTTTACCTGCAACTACTTGCAAAACTGAGCATCAAAGCTATTACCTACCTATTGAGAAAATAGAAAACCAAATTCAGACTAATCATTTGATTGATAAAGAGCTGATTATTTTAATAAAAAAACAATTCAATTATGAAAATAATTGTAAATTTTCACTCAATTTCCAATCGAAATGTAGCAAATCCAAGGAGGTAGAAAAATGTGATAAAATAACTGGAACCGAATCATTTGATAAAATTAATTTGTGTCAGAAAGCGTATAAAAGTGAAGTAAGTCTAAAAAAACGTATTAATACGGCAGGTAAGAGCATTCGATTATATGAATGTGAGATTTGCCATAAACCATTTGATAAACAGTATAATCTCAAAAGGCACGAAATGAGAGTACACATTCTTAATAAATCCTTTGAATGTGAGATTTGTCATAAATCATTTGGAGAAAAGAGTTATCTCATTAGGCACATAATTACAGTTCATAATCGGAGCAAGCCTTTTGAATGTGACATTTGTCATAAATCATTTGGACAAAAAGATTATCTCAAAACACATTTTAATTCAATACACGGTGTTAAGAAACCCTTTGAATGTGAGATTTGTCACAAGTCATTCGGGCGCAAGAGTAACCTCAAGAGACACACAAATACAGTACATGATCGTATCAAACTTTTCGAGTGTGATATTTGTCAAAAATCATTTAGAGAAAAGGGTACACTTAAAAAACACTTTAATATAGTATATGGTCGTAGAAAACCATAGGATTGTGACTAAACCTAGGAGCCAAACCAAAACCTAGAAGCGTGAGATTTGTCCAGAGATATTTGCGAGCAATAAAATTATTTGCAATCACGCGAGTACGCTACGCAAGTTGAGAACACCTTTCACATAAACATCCTTTAATTCGTTGAAGAACAATAAACTATTTCAAACTGTTATTTATTTTGTTGTGATTGTGAAAATCCCTCTACTCCCATTTTTTACATCACTTAGAGTTAAATTATAAATAATAATTTTTAAGCACTTACTCCCTATAAGTAAGTAAATGGAAAATCTTTATTGAAGCTATAATTATTCCTAAGATTCAACGACATAATTAAAAGTTTTTTTAGTAGTGAAAATTCAGCTCATTTGATGCAGAACATATCGTTTATATTAAATAATCAAAGGTCATTATTTAACAATAACCACTTGACTCTGATCAACCACCTTCGTAAGTATATCATGCATGATGTGACTAACTCTCAATAAAATGGAATGTTCCAAAAAACTGTTTTTCTTATTTATCTTCAATTCGCTATGCTCGTTTGCAGCAGCCGTCTGTTTTAGAGTATATGATTGTTACAAACTATAAATACGAATAACGATATAATGATAGAAAGTTTAGAAGTGGATCTATTACATCGAGAAAGTATGAAAAAGTGTAAAAAAGTTTTAAAAAAATTTATTTTGATGATCTGAATTTATCAAAACCGATGCCTTATGTTAAATATGTCGAAACTCTATAAATAGTCCGCCGTGTTTCATAGATGAGTTTTTATTCCCACCCAAGATATTATGCTGTTTTTCGAAATTTTCCAATTCGCTTTCACTTGAGGGATATGAGGCGCAGAGCAGCCAAACGGAAGTCACGCGAGCATCAAATCGACCGCGGAGAAAAGTCCGTGCAGCTTTAGCGTATACATATTTTACGTAACTCAATAGGCAGAATGTGTCCCTATCAGTACATAAAGCCAGAGATCGCTCCTTGAGATCTGGCCTGAAAAATCCCAATACGGGCGCAGTCAGAGCACCAGCAGCGGCGTTGTGTGGCGCTGCATAGCCGCTTATACGCTCGCACCGCATGCACACTCGCACAATATGCAGTATTGCTGTGTGTACGTATGGCATGCGGAGGAGCAGCGGCGCACAAATCGCAACGTTGCGGTCTATCGATTCTCGTTCAAGCTGATTCCACTTGATCCTGACATACGAGGAGACGAAGATTTATGGCTATAGTGTCTCGGGGAAACTGCCTCTTTCTCGGAGCTAAAAATAAGAATGCGCACGTCTGTCTATAGTGACTGCAAAAAAATGCGCCCAAGCCCCTTTTTTCTCTTTCTCTTGCCACCTTTTCCGTGCTTGCTCTTTTCTGCTTTCTTCCTCTCGCGCTGCTGCTGCAGCCGAGGCAGTTTCTTAGATGTATAGGAAGTGTGCCTTAACGATGCCATTCATCAGTCGGTCAACGTACCCCGCGAGGATTAAAAACAGCCTCTTACAGTACTTTAAGATCTCTAGATGGCAACTTCACCGTGAACGATATTATGAAAAATAGAGCACAACTCGAGCCGGAGCAGCTACCTGCTATTTAATTGACAAAAAGATGCTGCTGCCGCTGCAACATTAATTCGAAGCTAATGGAAATTCATATTCATGACGGAGGAGGGAGAGAACTGAGAAATTGTTACGATCAATGATGTTGCCCGGGGCTTGCATTATAGAACTGCTGTTTTGATGCGATCATCTAGAGATAACATTGCGCAATCATCATACATTCAAATGGAGCTCGCGGCGGAGGCGCAGGCAACGAGAGACGCGCGAGCAAAGACGCAGAGAGAAAAGTTATGAAATATTCAGAAGATGAGCAGTATATGCGCATAGAGGAAGAAGGAGAGAGAGAGAGAGTAACGAGTAATGGAGCATGAAAAAACATCTGCAGCAGGAAGAATTTTTGCCGAGGGAGAAAAAAATAAACCTTAACCTTCGTGCAGACGATGCTTACGATGAAAAAAAATGTTGGACTAGCATTTCGAAAGTGTAAAAATAAAAACTGTATCGCACAGTAACGCGCGCGCGAGCAACTTCCGACTCGTATCGATGAATGCTGCACAACAGCTTGCACAGCGCTCGATGCGGGATAAGAGAGTGCAAAAACTAAAAATGAAAAACATCGGCTCTCTATGTAAAGCAGAAAGTAGACAGATTACTGCTAAGCTTGCCGTGTATAACTTTCATAAGAAGCAAGAGCTAGCTGGCTGCAGGGCACTAAGAGATATTAAAATTGCAAAGAGAGCTGCGCCATGGCTGGAAAAAAATTTACTCGCCAACGAGTCGAGAATTAACGCGCGGGTCTCGAATACGCCACTCTCGACGCGCGCACGCGTTTAAATCGTTAACTAAAAAGCACGACGAAAATCTAAACTAATTCGCGAGCGATAACATTGTTTCGCACTTGGATTTCGTGCTGGGGAATGATACGCAAAAAAAAAAAAAGAAACACCCTTGCGGCCAAGCGTATGACGACGACTGCGGCTGTCTTCTGTATTACATATTTTATCCAGCGTGTATAAACACCTACGAGTATGCATAAAGCACCGCAGGGATTAGGAAAGCGAGCAGAGCTGAGCGCCAACCATGAAATTATGCACCTACGCAAGAGAGAGAGAGCCTAGTGGCGGTAGCATGAGCATGAAATGTCGGAGCGTTGAATGCAAATTGTTGCCTGACATATTCATAACGATATGTGTGGCTCCTCTGCACGTGCACATTGGCAAGAGGTAAGAGAGAACAGCAGGAAAGTTTTGGCTTCGTAACAATTTCACAGGATGTTGCCGCGCTTCGCCTCTTCAATTATTCATACTTTTATCTTGGAGTGACTGCTAATATTGGATTTCGGTAGAAAAATCCAAGTTCTCAATGATTCCTCGCAACGGTTGAGATTTCAAGATGCAAACACGATTTATTAATAATGCCGATGCGCGCCTTAAACATTTATGGTACAATAACTAAAAAGCTTACCTTAGCGAGAGGTTTTCAGCTTCGCGTAACGTGCAACAAGGCAGCTTGTCGCTCGCAATCTTTAAATTGTTGTTGCACCAGAAGCGGCACGATTTATTTGATTGACTCCGCTAACGAGACGATGAATGTTCGATATTTTTATTCAGCCAATCTACAAAAGCCTCGCCTTATATTAGACAATTTTCTTCGATCGTGCGAGATCCGCTAGGTTTCATCGATGTCTATCTTCGTCGTCGTTATGGGCCCTTTTTGAGACCCGATCGTCGTTCGCGTACGTCATCATCTGCAACAAACAGTATAACGAACCTGATCATGTCACTGCTGCGGATGATCTTGCCGAGAGTGCACTACTTTAAATAATTTCATTCTACTAGCATACATCAATATAAATATTTTTGCGGGAAACTTATTCTGGCTTTTTTCAATTACTGATTTATTAATAGGTATAAATGGATACAAAGTAACTAATCTTTTTGTTCAAAAAATTATTTCAAATCTGACCGAAAAATGAGAAAACCAATTTTTTTAAAATCGTTATTAGTTCATACATTATAATTCTTCCATCAAAGCATATTAAAAGTAATAGGGGAGATCCGCCTATGCTGGCGCACTTAAGGTTTTAAACCCAAAAGCTCATTAAATATTGATGTAATCCCGATTGTAAATGTAGGGAATGATAGTTTAGGCCCAATTCTATAGAGTTTTATATAAATTTGACCATATAATATTTTTTTATAAAAGAAAATGACAATTTTAAAATCAGTCTTGCTGCGCCACAAAAGGTTCACTGTGTCTCATTGTGGCGCACACGTTTCCTATTCTGGCGCACGATATAAGTATATTTTTTTCTTGGTTATAAATTTATGAGGCAAAATTATGAATTTCAAAGGCGATTCGAAAAATGATCTATCAATTCTTACAATAGTGACCCTTTTTTCTGACAACTTGATCAG
>CACVKI010140422.1:0-31096 GCA_902732785.1 Trichogramma evanescens | reverse complement strand
CAGAGCTTGCGACAACGCAACGGTCAACACGCGATATCACCCCGAGCAGTGGTCATATGCACCGAGTTCTCGTGTCTATGTGTTTGTTAGTGCATCGATGAGCTTCGTGTATATATGTGAGAGTGTGTGCGTTATACGCCGGAACGCAATCGATGACGAGATTATATACAGGGCGCCTATCCGCACGCACAAATTGTTGGCGACGAATTCACGTACACACCCTTGCGCGCGCTTGGATGACACAGCTAGCTTCTCCCCGCCCAAAGCTAAGAGAGCGAGAGATATTTAGCTCTCGAATGGGATATGAGAGGCGCGGCGGTGGCGGCTGCGATCGATCGATTCGTGAATATTATATTGATTCGTAATCAACGAGGCTCGACCCGAGCTCAGAGGTGAGTGTACAATGCCATTGACATAGTATACTATTCCATTGAATTGACTCGGAAAATTTTTAGAAACATAAAAATATGACCATTCGATCATTTTTAGAGCCCAGATTGCTCCATAGTAACAATATTCACTTTTTTCAAAGTTTAATCCAATTTTCGAGTACAGTCGCGCGCAATGCATCATCTGCTGTTTCTGCAACATTGCGACTCGCGAGCTTACATTGTGTATTTATATGCACGTGCAGTATACCTAGACCTCACGTCGTCGAGCCTACGAGCCGACTGAGTGAGTGAGTCGTGACACGTCGCGCGACTGTACTCGAGTAGCTCGCAGTCGTCGTCGTCGTCGTCGTGCCGACAGGCATCGGCGGATATACAACATTAATAAATAGAATATAAGCACGTTTAGCTACAGGTATTATATATGAATTCACGTATGGAATAGTATATACGCGACGAATCAGACGTCGACGAAGACTAGCGTTGCATACGTAAAAGCTCGCGCGACTCTACAGCTCCTACGCACAATGATGAATGTTTTGGTGGTTTCTTTTGTCGCTCACGTAGTGTAGAAGCAGCAGCGGCAGCTCCCCCGGCCTGTATAGGCATGTCAATCTACATAATGTAGCCGGGCGCAACAGAAGGAGACAGGACAGTACAGAGAGATAGATAGAATCGGAGAATTATTCGCTACATCTACGCACTTTATATTATCTCGAGCCCCTCCGATATCTGCCGAGCTCAGCAGCAGCTCCGCGTGAGACGTTGTACGTGCAGCGCTTGTGCCTCCATGCCTTACATACCACTACCTCTCTGTATCCGCAACGAAAAAGCCGAAGATGATCTTCGAGCCATCGAACTTCGAACTTCGCCCGAGATGCTATCCTAACTTTTCTCCTATAAGGTCGTATAATATCCGGCGCTTTCCAATTGTGCGTGCGAGCTTTGCGCGCGTATTAATCGCGGTTCGCATATGCTTAGTTTCCCTGGTATAGAGTATCCGATCCGTAAATAGTGGAAATTACATTATTCATCCAAGTTTTTTCGAAATTCGTCCGATTCCAAGATATTTCACTTCAAATTTAACACTATTTCGAATTATGCTATCAAAAAACGTTTAAATATTTAATAAATATACATTAGAGTTCTAGAAGTATGCTCAATACATATTGTTGCGAGTCTTCTTTGAGATATCGATTATATAAGCCTCGTTCTTAACGAGCGAGTACCTAAGTTACCGCTAGATGGCGCGTGATCGAATTTTCCCAAATCACAAGAGAAATGTCAAAGTTCTAGGTACAAGTGGCTGGCTCATAGTGGCCCATTAGATGATATTTACCTATAGCATTTCATTGTGATTGTAAGCGCGATAATCGCGCCGCAGCGCTATTTGTGCCTCGGAAAAATACGCGACAAGCAATAACTAAAATCCTCAAATGCTGGAGAAATAGCTTCAAAGTTCAAACTTAAATAATTAAACAAGTTCATGATAAAATAATGGGAATCTTGTTATTGGGTTGAAGCAAAAGAGTTATTTGAGACGTTTAATGATCTTTGCAACTCTTTGGAAGTAATAATGTATAGTTAAATTAAATGTATTGTAGTTTTTTATTCGTCTAAAAATATAAACTTACGTTACTATTTTCTCGATTTTATGTACACCAAAAATCTCTATTTTTAAGCGCTTTTTCAAAGTTTTAATACTCGATAATAGAGTATCGATTCTTGCATTAAAACTGAGCAACTTCTATGCAAAATTCGTCGGGTTGAAAGATAAATTTTTTTGAACAATTTTTTGCCGCCAGATTCATGTAAAGGATTACCCATGATAATAATTTAGACACGTGATTCTAAGATTTTGTGAAAGTGGGCCTTGATTACCTTCAAATCGCTAATCTGGTCTGGGGTGAGTTGCGATCCATACAGCGAGCCACTGGTTCGCATATAGTACCCTGTGTACGGATAGATCTTTATCCGAATGTCCATTACCATTGCATTGCGTTGCCATGACGTAGATGCCGCGTTCACAAGACCGACCCGTAACACGAAAAGAGAGAAATATGTCTGCAGTGCTACCGAATTTTCAAAAGTGTTGCACGCAGCGCGCACTGCACCGAACCTCGACGCACAAAGAGAGCCTCGAAATTTTTTGCTTCGAGACGCGTACTTCGACTCGCTCAGCAGCCACTGCAGCGCAAATTATATCCAACGCGATCTCTCGCGATGTTTCGAGCCGCGCGAGGCCTCGGCAGTAGTGGCGCAGTGCAATGCAGTGCAGCTAAAAGATCGCGTGATCGCCTCGTTGTATTTACGCGCAGGGTCCCCGAGGCGTTCGCCAATGACGAAATGCTCTCTCTTCATTCGTATCCTTTTCTCTCTCCGCAGTTACACTCTCGATCTGCTTTAGTTTTTTTTTTATTTTTGTTATTTACCTCGCTCGGGCACTGCAATTCTCCTCCTCTGGCGTAGCGTAATTTTTGTATCCTTATAATATATATCGATATACAATACCACGCTCCTCGCGTCGAACGAGAGTAAATTAGCCAGTACGACTCTTGAAAAAGAGGAAAAATAAACTCGATCAGCCTCGCAAGAGAAATGCGCCTCGGCCGTACGCGGCTTAATAATATGTTTACAACGACTTCTATATACACGTCGCGCGCTGCAATAGTCCCAGTCTCGCTCGCTCCGTACTCTTATCTTCTCGATTCCATCTGCCATTTTCAAATTAATAAAGTCGTATACGTGTATAATGCTGTAGCGCCTTTTACCCGCTGAGAAAGTGCGCCGTGCTCGGCGAATGCATGACCGATTGCAGCGATCGCTCATTACTCTATATGTAGTACACTTCTCGTACGTATATATGCAAGTAAGCTGCAAAAGCTGCAATATAATCTTTAAATAACTGCAGCTCGCGCATCGACCTGCGTGTAAACGTCTATACTGCATCAGGTGCGAAACGGAGAAAAATATCGCGCGAAGGTACAGCGCAGTGTGGGGAATAAAAAGCTTTTCACGCTCACCTATGGGCCGCCCTAAAAGGTGAAAAAGAGCCTCCGAATTACCTTCCGGCTGTTGCTGTTGCATCGGCGCCGTTGAGTGGCTCTATTGTATACCTATATAACAGCTGCTGCGCCACGAGGGTGTATTTTAATAGTCATCGATACACCTACTCGATATTTTGACACTGGATACTCGTGCTCCTTCTCCACCTCACTCCCGATCGTGCGCGTTGGCTCGTGCTGCGCGTGACACACCGCGTCCACTCGACTTCGTACAACGATAAGTTCTGCATGTATAGTGTAAAAATATATTCACACCGTACAATACGGTTGAAAAATTTGTACTATCGCTTGGCGCGTGTGAAATGCCTTTTTTATCGTGTCGGTGGCTCTTTCAATTCAAAATTGAAGTTAAAAAATCAGTTCGTCTCAAACAATGCGTGTACGTAAAAGTACCTCGATCGACCGCTACGCGGCTTCGTTCTAGTTTCCGAGAAACTCCTACACAAAATACCAAAGATGGGGGCTTAATAGGCTATCACTTCTTTTTTGGTTATCAAGGTTTTTTTGCACCCGTGGTCACATCTGGCTTTTCTAAAAGACATTTTTCATTCATTATGAAGCTATTGGAATATATATCTTTCGTGCAATAAAAACAAACGTGACCCTAAATTGTAAAAATTAAAATTTACGGGTAACTTAACGGACTATCTAGTATTTTACCGTAATTCTTATTAATTTACAATTACCGATCGTTAAATAAATATAGGCTATATAATTCGTGGATTATATATCTTGCATTGGAGGCAAATTTTTTTAAGTACCGATCATCGCGAGCTTTAACTACCGACAGGAAACAGTGCGCTGCTCTATATATTAATGCGCAGCGCTCGCTCGCACAAGACGAAAAATTCTATATAACGAGCTTCCGCGATCGCTCTGTGAGAATTCTCGACATTTATATAGCCGAGAAATAAAATGTTTATATAGGTTTTTAAGCTGCATACCACCGCGGATTCTCTAGTTCTCTCTGTCTCTGTCTATCGTACGGATTATATTGGCAATCGAACAGCGAATTTGTCGAAATAAAAAATAAAACGTGCGCGACGCGCGGCACACGGGGTGGCCCGTCGCTCGACAAATGTGACGCTCGCTTGCATCTCGGTACTTCTTCTTTTTTTGGACCGCAGCATCGATTTGTTACTTCCATCTCTCTCTCTCATCGTCGTCTATATAGTTGTCGTCTGCGCGAAAACGACGACCTCCCTTCGCTTAGATTTTTATTCTTTCTCTACTTCCTTTTACTCCGTCGTTTCTCTTTCACTCTCTCTCTCTCTCCTCATAGATTTCATCGTATAGCAGCTTCCATCAAGTCCGCCCGTATTTTTCCGATAAAGACGGCGGCTCCCAACAGATTGATATTCGGAGCGACGTAGGGAGCCGGGGCGAAAAACGCCCAATATATCTCTTATCGTTTACTACCAAAGACTAGTAGTTCGACGCTGCAAAACTTTCGAGTGCTTTTTTGCGCGCGTAGATCTCTCTCGAGTACTTCAGGGCAACTTTTCCTGTGTGCACGTGTGTATGTGTGTGTGTGTGTGCGTCGGGCCCTGCGGGCTCTTTCTTCACTTTTTTTCCTTCTTTCTCTCTCTCGATCAAATCCGGAGGAATTTTTTGGCGTATAAAATGCGGGAATTGTTATTATAGATATTTGCCCGCGCCCGTACTTTATATACTATATACACGTAATGCTCAAAAGACCTAGATATACATCCACGCGAGCTGCATGGAGTAAGTCGAGCACGTCCCAAGTGCACAAGACAATATGCAACTATATATAAGCTCGCGCGTGCGGGGGGCTGATTATGCGATCTCGCGCGCGAGCTATAAGGAAATAAACGAAGCTGAACCCGATTGTTATGACGCACGATTCGCATGTATGTATAATAATATAAAATAGGCGGTGGCGGCCTGTGTGTGTGGCGAGAAAGTGACTCGTTGCAATATTATTATATTAATCCAGCGCTCCGATCGGCAAACTCTTCTTTGTTTCATATTTTCCATCGCGCATTATGCATCTAAGTGCTTTTCTATATTGTATATGTGGCAGACCTGATACTATATTGTGAGATGTTATATCTAATGGTCTACTTGCTGCGTGTGAAATTTTCATTGGCGTTGCTTTATAGATCGGGACGTTTCAATTAACATCGTGCAAACAATTCGTTTGTATACTTTATATGGCGAGCTGTGCGCGGGTGAACTAATTTTCAAACTATAAAAGAGCAAATCATTTTCATCTTTATCGAATTTATTTCGTGCTATCCTCGAACACATTTTCCTCTGCAGATCAAGTGTGGGACAGTACTTGACTACATTATGATTAAAGCATTTTAATTCTCACATATTTCTGCCATCGAACAATGGCATACATCACACATCCTAACAAGTACAAATAACCGGCTAATAGTCGAGATATCGCGTATTCAGTATCTACGACGAAAAACTGGAAAAAGGCTTTACCCGAATGAAAATATATCACGGGATGAGATACGTGTATATAACGTGTATTTCGCAAGTGGAGCGCGAGATAAGGAGCTAAAAATTTCTAGTCTAGTCGGGTCGTAAATCAATAGAGACGAAAATTTTCGCATTCTCTTATTGCAGCTACTGCACCAGCTGCACCTGTACCTGCAGCAGCAGCGACAACCTCCTAAGACACGCGCTAATGTATAATCATGTCTTTACGTACTACTACTCGCATGTGGCGCTCGAACACGACGACTCTGCCGCGCGTATACATATGACGAAGAAGAAGAAGTAGAAGAAGTAAGAGAACAGGTTATATTCATATACTCGGCGCTATATACGTGTAATACTCGCTCAAGCTAATCGCGATAAAAGTATCGTGCATAAAGAGCCATTTAAAACGTCGAAAAAATGCCGAGTCACTGTATGCTGCTGCCGCTGGAGTGTTCGGTGCAGTGCAGTGCAGTCGGCGCAGTGCACGGGCCGGTAGCAACAGCAGCAGCGCGAGGCATTATACGAGTGCCGTGTTTCCTCCTTATATTCTCGCATCTCGCTCGAGCCCTTTCATATACATAGCGTACAGAGGTATAAGGTTCGTACACAGCACTACTACTACGACTCGGGCCGAGTAGTAGTGGCGCTCCGTTTGGTGGTGCGCATATTATATATGTAGAGGTGCGTCTCGTATATGTACGCATGTATATAACAACGCCCAGGAAGTCGTAATGACCCGTCGTGGGAAAGAGTCGCAAGAAGTGAGAGCGAGACAAAGGGTATACACATGCAGTGGGTGCATCGCGTACACGGAAAAGTGTATAACGTATAACAAAAGGCATCACTATTTGCTCTCGTACGGGCCCGCGCGAGCGCTCATCGCTAAATCCTTTTTCGACTACTTGTATATAGAGGTACAGGTATAAAGATTCGAGATCGAATCTTTTTCGCGCGCGCGCGCGGGAGCTTCTCTGAATGTATGTCAGAGTTTACGAATAGCTATGTAGCCTATATATCGCGGTGTTTACCTGCGTGAGCCAGGAGGACCTCTACGTATGCAGGAGGATAATAACCGTCGTTGACTTGCAAATGTCAACTCTGCCGAGTAAGCGTTGCGGGTGTCTTTGTGTGTATCTCTCTCTCTCTCTCTGCATTCCCTACTAACACTATATGCTATAGCCAGTATTCAGGATCTGCATATATACAGGTAGAAATGCAACGCGCCACACACCGCAATGCCAAGAATCTCTCGGAGCTCGTCGCGTCTCGGCCTCCATCCTCCTATTATGCACACGAGTGGTGCACGAATATCAAGTGCGACGCTCGGACACAAGTGCGTCGTGTATATATCTCGCTCTTATAATCTATTCGCACCGCATCTCGCGCGCGCTACGTTATGCTCTGAATTAAGCGCGATTCTTGACGAGCTCTCACGCACGGATAGTACGGACGGAGGTCGCAACGTATGAGTGCAGCAGCAGTGGCTAGAGTGATTAAGCTCGATCGTAATACGGAACTTTCCTATCCTATCCCTGCGTATATAGGATGGCAGGCTCGAATGTACATAATACATACCTTAGGTGAGGCAGTTACGAGATTTTCGGAAGCCATCGTCGTGTGGAATTATATAGGATATTGTATGCGACGTTAATGCTGCCGCGCGGCGCGCGAGAAACGGTTTTTCCGTCTTGGAACGTTAATGACGTCCGAGCGGCGGCAGCAGCAACTATAAGCGGCAGTTTCCCTACCTCGCGCGCGTATATGCATGTGTTATACGTGCGCGCATGTGTACGTACTCGAGTCGGCTAAGCGCGCGTATAGAAGAAGGAAGAAAAAAAAATGAGGCCGGCCTCGTAAAAGTGGCAAAAGTACAGGCTACTTCCCTGTTGCTGTTTTTGTTTTTTTTTTTTTTTTTTGTCATATTCGCATATAACGCGAGTGTGTAGACGTATTACCAACCCCCTTGCAAGTTTTTCAACGTTTTACAAAACACAATGGGCAGCAGCATACCTACCTACCTACCACCACTCGCGTTGCAGTAGTACACACTATGGGCCTAATTTGTGCCTGAAATGAGGCATGAAAAATACCGTCACATTAGAAAAATAGAGAGCGTCAGAAGCAGCAGCTCAACGACAGGTTTGTCGCATTGCGCTTCGTCTTTGTCAGCTCTAATCTCTATACATGTGTGTATGTGTGTGTGAGTTCGCTAGAAAGCAGAGCGCATATCAGGCTTTTCGCGAGCGCGCAGTGCACTACAGTGGACGTGTCTCTTTGCTCTGTACGTCTCTGTCTCTCTCTCTCTCTAAAAGCGACGCTGTGCAGGCTCGCCATCAGCAGCAGCAGCAGCAGCTTCTCTTTGTGTTAAGCTGCGGCCGTACGATACTGTTGATGCTTCTGGCTGCTTTTTTTCATGTTTCTCTCTCCCTCGTTGTTCTTTGCGCGTGCATCGAAGCCCCCCCACCGCGTCGCGCTACGCTACGTCGTCGTCTTCTTCTTTCGCTTCCAGCTTTATACGGAAAAACCAGAGTCTTTCTCGGAAAAACTATGGCAATTTTCGCTCTCTCTCTCTCGTGCCGTGGCCGCGGGAGAGCACGAGAGAAATTACATCTGGTGCAGCAACAGCCCAGTGGAGAGTACTACTATATAGCAGCGAGCAGAGCAGGCCTCTCATTAGCCGCTTAACACGTTGTTGTACACCTAGTTTACCGATCGACATTCTTTTTCTCGCACGCCAATACATGTGTTGTCTGTGTGTATGCGACTGTGGTATTTATGACACACGAGAAAAAGATGATGTGCTGCTAGCAGTACTGTATGGTTAATTTCCGTAACGATCCCTTGGTATTTTTTTAGGGAGAAAACATTCTTGGGCTTTGAGTGTGATTTGCTACACACAAACTCAAAGTTAAAGTTACAAATGTATTTTAAATGAAATAAAAACTCAAGGAAAAGAAAATTAAAGCAAATTTATAAATTCAATTCTTTTTATTCAAATGTAACACTCCTTTTTCTGTACCAACTGATGTATCAAAACCCGTCACAATATTTTTTTACGATTTGAAATATATCAGTGGTTATGAAAATTCGGTAGCTAGCAAATATTGAATAAATCTTGGTTCGTCAGCTCGTCGATGATCATTTCGCAGCATAGACTCGGCAGTCGATAATGCGTCAGCTCGATGAAACAATCCAGCGCCCAGACTCGGAAAAATTTTCTCGACGCCAACTCGCCGAGGTGCGAGAGACACCCGTGGTGTTCACTGTGTAAGAGAGACCAATATTCGTTCGTATGCACGAACTTCGAGTAGACCGCCAAAGTGACGACGCGCGCGAGTGTTCTCGATGATAATCCCTCGGTTCTGAGCCGAATCAGGTCGTACAGCGACTCGAGTCAGATAGAAGCCATGTGGACACTAACAGCGTTTAAGTACTCCGGCTTTTCGTAATACTTTCTAAAATACTATATCGAGGATAATTTTTTAATCAAGAAGTTAAAATGTTAGTTTAAATATTTTTGGTTTT
Organism: Trichogramma evanescens; assembly: GCA_902732785.1. Taxonomy (NCBI): domain Eukaryota; kingdom Metazoa; phylum Arthropoda; class Insecta; order Hymenoptera; family Trichogrammatidae; genus Trichogramma; species Trichogramma evanescens. Next base: position 21,657 of record CACVKI010140422.1, on the reverse strand, counting down.
ATAGATAACTCGATCGAGCTTACTACGACTCAACAAATAACCAAATCCCTCTACCTGTAGACATTTTCAAAACTCGAGTTGTTTGCGTGAAGCTCGTGTCTTTGCGGTATGCCATCATCGCTTGTATTTTCATAAGTAGGAAAACAACCAAATGAAAATGAAGATAAGTAAAATGATAATGAACTCGTCGCGTTTGCTCGTATATAAAAGAAGGAAGGCGCGGGTTTTCCTCAAACATTAGTCACGCATTTTCATCGCTCGCGCTTACACACTCGGTATTCACAGCATCGAAGCGAATCGCAGCGATCAGTACAGAATCATGAAGCTCAACGTATCTTTCGCGCTGCTCGCGTTACTATTCTTGACCATCGCGACGACCACGAGGGAGGTTGCGTCGCAGCAGCAAAAGACGTGCGCCAACGTACGCTGTCGGGATAATTACGAGTGCTACGAGGGCAAGTGCTACCGACGACCCACGGGTATAAGCTGCGCCAACATAAGATGCAGAGGCGAGTGTCGAGATTATCCGCCGCCGTCTAGGTGCGTGTAGCGCGTGACAGGTCGAGCATCGAATTCTCAGCGATTCGGAGCGAGCTGGTTTGGACGTTGTTAGCCGTTTCTATTATTAAAAAACTTATGAATGGAACGTTCATTTTATTTTTTTTTGAAAATCACATTGTCGAATAAAGATTGTAATCACTTTTATGTCGGTGGCTAACGTATCAAAAATAAAAAGTTTCATAAATAAACTTGTTATCTCTGACTGTCAAAATTACATGAGAGTTTCCTCAATTTGAAGTCGTAAGTGTGAAATTTGCTGTTCATTCAGACACATATCACTGATTCACGATGCCTGACGTGGAAAAATACGCAGGCGATTCTAAATACTATTTGACTGGTCTTAGAAAAAATGTATACCGTAAGCGTTCAAAAAACCTAAGTTGTAAATTTTCTACACAACTACATCTATATATATAAAGCAGAAACGACGTCTGTTTGTATTTTATGTTCTTAAAAACTACCCGTCCGATCGTTTTGAAAATTTTACCATACATTCAGTATACTACTGGGAAGGTTTCTATGATGTTAGAATACGTTTTTACTTTTTTGTTTTTGATTTTCGAATTTTTTTCGTTTTTTACCACTTCGCACACACTCATCCGCTCATCCGCACTCATCGCTCATCGCTCATTGGTGATATTCAACAATTATTAAAAAAGTTAGTTTCGAATTCTTCAGTTTAATCGTTTAATTGGCTTTGTTTAAGCACTTTTGTAAATATATTTCTGAATGTCTTTATGCAAAAAAAGTCTAAAATTGTATTGGGTTTTTATAAATATTCTCCTACTCCTTACAAATTTAACGTGAGTGAAGCCACGACGGGTATCGCTAGTGTTCTATATATTCTACAAAAATTATTTCATCACTTGTGAATTGACCATGGTCCATCTGTCGATTAAATCATAAAGCTCATAATCAAATGAGTCACTTTCGATTACTTTACATGTTGTTACAAATACATGATGAATTTTGGAATATAAATTTTTACATTTTTTTATTAAAATATAAATCATTACTCAAATCAATCGGCAGTTGCGTAAGAGCAGCTATAAAAAGTGAAAATTCCACAAAAACGGCATGTAATTTTTTTTTTAATTTATTACATTAATATTTACTAATGTTTATTAAGATGCATTTATAAGGGTTCCTGTACGCATCCTTATGCGTAAACGATATAATAAAAAATTTATTAAACATTTATCATCGTTCCAAATTGAGACCGTTGCCTTGACCAATAATATGTTTTTTGCGCTACTCTTAGTCAATGTTATTATAAATTTTTTTGTAATTCGTAAATTTAGTTTACATCGCTAAGTCACAAAGTCGAGATCGCGCCTCTATATTGAAAAAATCTCTTGCATCAATTTTCAAGTATTTACGGTATTATTTAAATAAAATATACATTATTGTTACAAAATATCAAGTGTCGTATCAAGTCTTCTTTCTATATTCCACAAATTCCCTCGAACAATCATCGACCGAGCGACCAGCATGACACGCGTAATAGCACGAGCGTGGCTGCAACACAAGAGAGACAGAGTTTTAATACACGACTCTATCATACACACAGTCAAGGCTGAAGCGTCTATAGCAGTAGCCCCGTGTTTGTCTTGAGACCTACCGCACTACGCAGGCTTGAATTATGTTTGAATTAATTTACAGGCCGAATTTGCATTCGGCCAAATCAAAAATTGGTCATAAGACCTATCAATTGTTCCCCTCCACGGAAATCTTTAGTAAAAGGCGAAAGATTTATTCGTTTACTGAAGGGAAACTAGGTTGACTGTAGCAGCGATCTGGCCCGTACTTAAGCAAAAATTTTGCTCAACCTCTTGTAGGATCCACGATTCTCGAATCATGCGCCGCGTAGCGTCAATTCAAGGTACTTAATTTTGACAATCCCAATCGTACACCGTACGCATGGTAGTATGTAACGAGGCGCGGACGCGACCTCACCTGGGCTAAATTTCGGCGCAGGTCTCTTTACCAAACAGCGAAGTTCTAATAATGCAGTGCTTGCGCGCATATAACATGTGCATAACATATAAACACACGCATACGCGGCTCGTCTGTTCCGTTTATGATGCAATAATGCAAGTTTGCAAATACAACACTGGTCTGGCTGCTGGCTGGCAAATACTCGCGCGCACGAGCTCGAGGTTATACGCTTGTTTGTAAATGTCTGCTCGTATGCTGTACTGCGCGCGTATGAACGTCGGGATGAATCTCTCAAAAGTTTGCGCGCGAGCTCGCATCGTCGTATGGGATTTGTGTATATGCGGAGGTATTATACACACAGATGCGCACACGCAAGCGACGACGACCTCACGAAGCTCGTGTATATTAACACATATATGTACACGTTGAGTCTCAAGTTGAGGCTTCAATTACAAGATTATCAAGTGTCTATCGAGAGATAGAGCCGCCGCCAGCATAGAGAGAGATTATACATACATAGGTGGATGAGAGAGAGAGAGAGAGAGTCAGAGAAGTTCTCGAGTCCGTGCGTGTATGTGTATTCTGGGCAAACAAGCGGGGGAAAGCTAAATACACATTTGTTGTATTTGCCCAGAGATGGGATTGCGGCTAGCGCCAAATTTTACTCGACTTTATATGTGTTGGATATATATAAGATTTACGAATAAATGATAACGAAGCTCTCTCGTATACGTACTCGCGGTAGTATAACGACGCTGCTGCTGCTGCAAGAGAGAGCTAGGTGACGTTACCTCCGCCCCCTACATACGTATGCGTACGTAAGTTGCAGCCGCAAAACTTGCAACTTAAACCTAGTCGTCGTGGATTCGTGTCAATAATATAAGCTCGCGCTTGGCGCTGCACTACGTGGTACGTTTATGCAAGTATATATTTGTCTCGCAGGTATATATGTACGTACTTGTGCGGGTATGTATGTACTTGGGTAACAGTCGAAGTTGTAAAGTTTCTCGTGACGAGCTCGGTGCGTTCGTTAGGAAAATAGGAGCTTCTGCTGAATCTGCACTGTGCCGCCGCCGACTGCAGCAGTAGTCTAGTCTAGTGGTAGTAGGAGTAGTAGTAGTAGTAGTAGTAGTAGTAGTAGTAGTCGTCGATGGCGTTTTAACAATTTGATCCTGACTGGAGTTAAGGACCACAATGACGTTGCTGCAGCGGTAGCGGGTAGCTCCCAGAAAGAGAGAGAGAGAGCAGTACAGGCTATATGGCGCAATATAGGAATGTATTGTACTGCCACCGCATACCACCTGTTCTCGGCTTGCATCCGACGAGAAAACGGAGAGAAAGAGAGAAAGAGAGAGAGAGAGAGAGAGAGAGAGAAACGAGGAGATGAGAGCACTGCGCTTCTGCTGCCGCTGCTGCTTTGCCTTTTGTATCGCAACGGCAACGGGGGACTCGTATAATATATACCTATATATAATACGTGTTTCCGAGACCGCCACCGCTGCACCGGGACGCAAAAAGACAAGGAAAAGTCATTTCTGTCTCTTCTTACTCGGGGCAAGACAGAGGCCTGCCTGACTGCGACTGCTGCCTATATGTGCACACGCGCGCGCGGACGCAGCACCTCAAATTACAGAGAAAAAACCACTTCTATCTCTCTCTCTCTCTCCTCTTTCGTCGTTCGTTTTTCGTCCTCCGATTCGCAAACGACCATTAGTGCTCTGTTGCTGCTACTGCACAGCAGCTCCACGACGACGAGTCCTCTATCTCTCTCTTTTCTGTATTATATCGTGCTGCTGCTGCGCCTGCGGATCCGAAGAAAACGATTTTATATCGTTGATGCGCCGCTTAATAGACCGACCGCGCGCGCATGTGTGTGTGTGTGTGTGTGCATGTGCGCTATTATAAAGCAACTATTACTCGCAATTTCAATTCGAACGACGGCTCTGGGACGCGAGGACTGATGAATTTTCCATCCGGACGATTATGACGAGTCAATACATCAAACGAGTTATACTTTTGCGCCTCCTCTTCCTTTTTTTTCGACGATTCTATGAAAAATCTTCTTTTCATTGAATTTTTTTCCATTTTTTAGGATTCTATTTCAGTGAATCAAAAAAAAAAAAAAGATATACACGTTGCGCGTTATTTTTCCTACGATTAAATATTTAAGCATAGTTGAGTAAAAATAAAGTCCCCGTGTTGAATGCTCCTTTTTCCGCGAATAAAGTGAGTTAAAACCTTTGCGATATAATCATTCCTGAATTTTAAAATATTTAACTATTCCTAGTGGGGTAAGCCACTTTTTTTTATATTCAGGAAAAGTTCGTAATTAATCAAGTTGTACACATATAGAGCTTTAATGCTTTGCGACTCAGACATGCACGACCGTGAAGCGAGTAAAAATTTTAACGTTATTCAACCGAGCGATGTTGAATATTTACACCTTTTTTTTTAAAAAAAAAAAAGGATCATAAATGTATCTAAACGAAGGATGTAGAGAGATCCCTTTCTAAATAATTCAATCGTTGCCGCTGAAATCCCTCTAAAAAAAACTAAATAAAAAGTATTACTTCAATATTGACTTTATCCTGCGTTCGTAACGCGATCCGTCATATATAGTTTTATGTAACGCGAAAAAGAAAAATTCAAGAACTTAATTTCGCCTCCCCTATACATAATTGCATTTTTGCTTTGCCGATATATAACTTCTACTATAAGCGCGAAAGTATCCGCGCGCGTAGTTTTTCCCAAGTTTGCTGCGATCGAAAATTTCTTCATCGTTTCACGCACGCGAGAACGTCTTCCGAGATTTTTTTTCTCTACTACTGTCAAGGCAAACTTCTTTTGCGCGTCTTTTTCCTTTTTTTCTGCCGAACACTGCTGCTGCTGCTGCTGCTGCTGCTACTGCTGCTGCCAATATTGACTTTTCCTCTACGATGAACAGCAGCACACGCAGATTTTTCAGAATTCGCAGTCACCGCGCGCCTACATCGAATTTTCCGCAATATACGACGTGCGTGCTCGCATTTTGCGCTACTCGTCACAGCCGATGACTTTGCAATTTCACGCATACATTGTCCCTCTCTCGCGCCAGGCAATATTAATTGCTTACATATTATAGGGCATGAAAATTCATCGCAATTTTCCCCGAGGTTTAAGAGTCAACTCGATGTTCGCATGGCGCGAGTGATACAAGGGCCGACATATGCGCGTGTATACGCGCGCGCATAGCGTATAAATAGACGCGTAATATATACACCTCGATGAGAGAGAAGAGAGAGAAGCGCGAGATGCACGCAAAACTGCAATATAATAGCACGTGGGAATATTTTTTCATCTAGCGAGCTTCTCTATGTGTGTGTATACACGGGCGAGTGGCTGGCGCGTGCACTTATTAAGCAGCGCCGTGATTATGATATACTGCCTGTGTGTAGCTCGGCTATATAGCCCATATACAGCTGGAGGAGGAGGAGGAGGCGCAAGCCAGTAAAAATTAGCTTATACGGTCGACCGAGAAAACTGCTAGTTGCAGCGTGTATTAGCTCGCGTGTATGTATACGCGTATGTCTACACATACACACACTGCAGGCCACTTTGCGCGCCGGAAATTGAATCGCGGAAAGCGGCAGCTCTGATATTAATATCCGAGGCGAATCTCTCTCTCTCTCTCTCTCTCTGGCGTATTTGCGAGTTTCTTCGTTTCTCCGCTGTTGCTGCTACTGTGTACGGTGATTTGAATGCGCTTAGATTTACTCTGTGTAGTAGTGTATGTGTGTGTCCAAAGTCGGACTCCACTATCTCTGGAGGCAAGATTTAATTTCGTATCAGAAATTGAATTTTCCGCGGCGCACCACGTAGTTGTACACGCGTATACATGTATGTATGGTGCATCGTTTAAGCTCGACTGCTCACAGCACCAGCACCAGCATATCCATCCGGATACACACGTGCCACGTACGTATACGTATATGTATGTATGTATGCTGCACAGCGCGCACGGGGATTGCTTATTTGAAAGACGAGCTAATTTCGACGAGCTTCGAAACGACGTGTTGTCGCGTGCGCGCGCGGTATGTAGTACGCTGCATACAGAGATGTACATACATACATGCGTTCGCGAACATACGATGAAAAAACAAACGAGGTTCTGCGAGCTCGATTGGCTCCGCGCGCCGTGAGCTTTTTTGTGTGTGCGTACGTATATACACAGTGCGCACACGTATAAAAACGAAAGAAAAAAAAAAAGAGCGAGGTTGAAATATACTTTCACCGCGCTTCGATCCTATATAGTGCATGTGTATATTGCATATGGCAGGTACCTATATATATACACCGTGTATCTGCGCACTGCAACAAGCTTCAGTGCAGAGTCGCGGGGCACACACAAAAAAAAAAGGATCAGAGTGCACGCGTATTATACGTGTGTGTGCAGTGCATCGACGAGTTCGAATGGTGTGTGCGTGTGTGTGTGTGTGTTCATAGAACGACGCATGCACGCCTCGATATACGACTCGACTGAATGCACACACTTGTAGCACAACTACTACTCGCGTGTAAGTATGTCCGTGTGTGTGTACCCCCGGTATATATACGTGAGGTACGGAGTCGACGACAGATATGAATTACTCGAAGGGAACAAATTGTCGGAGCTTGCCCCGGCTTGCCTTGGCTGCACTTCGGCTATATAGGTACATACATACATACAGAGAGAGCCCAGGCGCGCACAAGTATATATAAGGTTGTGTTCCTTTGGCAGAAACCGACTCGAGAAAGAGAGAGAGAGAGAGAGAGAGAGAGAGAGAGAGAGTGAGCACGAGCCTGTGTGTACTGTGCTGTGCACGAGGCATCGTCGGTCCATTTCTTCGCGTTTACAACATCGTCTCGCTCTTTTACTCTTACTCGAGAGCGCGCCATATCTGTGTGTGTGTGTGTGTGTGTCTGTGCGTGTACCCGGATGTGTAACACTTATTTTTGCTCGTTCTCGTGGCACGCGCGCAGTACTCTATCCCCGTGTGCTCGCGCATGCACTTGCATTTGTTCCGATCGATACATCTCTCCCCGAGATGTATATATACACGCTCGGCTGCGTTTAGATTCTTTTCCCTTTACCTTTTTTTCCTTCTATTTTTCGTTAATACGCATGGCGAGTCCGAGAGTTCGTAGATATGAGTTCGATCGGATCGGATGCGGCGCACGTATAGTCATATGTGTGATAGTTTATTTGCGCATCGCGCGGAGCGTTTATGCGAACGTCGATCGAACGATTGTTCTGTACTTCTCTATGTATGAATCGAGCGAGCAGAGTATATTAAATTTTTTGTTCGTAATTTACAATTATGTATGCTTGGAGGAAGAATGAACATACGGCGTAGCTGTTGCGTTCAAGCTGTCGGTTTGTAAACATTTATCATTCGAGAATCAATTATAATTAACCACGGGGATTCAACAATCCTTGACATTTTTGTACATAAATATCCTTACAATATTTTGTCACTTGCGGATTTACCATACTCCATCTGTTGATGAAATCCAAAAGTTTACGATTGCGTTGAAGCATTAGTTATCTTCACTCTATAATGTAAGGTATATATTCTGTTGATTTCAATTATCATTGACGCGATCGAAGCAAGTACGATGGTAGACTGTTCTAGTCTCGCATCTGTTTGTATTGCGTCGAGAAATCTTTGTGACACGTGTCATTGCGCAAATTGTACGCAAATAAAACTTATTAATAACAAGCGGCGATTTTTGATTATTATTTAATAACTAGTGCTGAATGTTCAAAGCATTGTTTAATTAAATTTAAGCATTTTTCTTACACGAATATACGGCAAATATTATTGTGTCTCTTATGGATTGACAATGCTCCATCTGTTGATAAAATCAAAAAGTTTACAATCGATCGTCGCAAATTTATTTCTCCACAAAAATATAAATTATTTTCAAAATCAATCAGCAGCTGCGCGCAAGAAGAGATGCTGTTGAGATTTCAACGAAATTCCATAAAAAAAACTGCATGCAATTTTTGAAAAATTCCGTCACCTCATAACGCTCTTCATTACATTCGAGTTGAACTTTTTTTTTGTCATTCGTCAAGTCGTGCGTTACATTATCGCACTCGAGGCTGCCAAGCCGAAAACCTAATTCTTTCACTCGTTCTTCGCAGAAGAGAGAAGTGCAGTGCTCTCAGCTGCTCTCTCGCTTCGCTACACGATTCGATCATTAACTCTTAATTTAAAGTTTGCGGCGCAGCGTCCGCTGTCACTCATGCTCTCGAGACCGCTCGCGTGTATCAATTTTCACCCAAAAAAAAATCATCATCCGAGACTCCCGCTTGTATGTATGTGTGTTCGCGTCCTCGCGCAATTTTGCACATTCCTCACTGCAGCTCTCGGCGCAATGCAAGATTAATATCGTAATGTACACGCTTGGCAATTTTCGACGCTCTCGACGCGCGAGCTTTTTTCTATTTGCGCACAATACACGCGAGGCGTTTTCTCTCTCGTCTGCAGCTAGCTATAAATGCAAATATTATTCATAAACACGATTGTCGCGTCGCATATACTATACTATACTTGTGCAGTTGGAATATAAATATTTGCTCTCGTATTGGCCAGCAAAACCAGTTGATATTATGTATATATAACGCATACACAGACACAGATACAGACGCACGTGTAAACATAGGTGTAGAGAGAGATGATTGCATATATGCTCGCACACACACACATAACATACGTACTTATAGAGCGATGATGAATTAAACGGAATGAAGCCGAAGCACATTACATGCGGAGCTCGTATTAAGGCGTGTTACTGCAGCAGAAGCAGCAGCGGCAGCAGAAGCTCTTTGGATAAGTAGCGTCTACATACACGTGTGTGTGTGCGTTTGTGCACTGCATCGCATTATACGTACTAGTGTGTATGTGTGTATAGGTAATGCTCGAGAGTCGGTATATAGCGAGAGACAGAGAGAGAAACAAAATTTGCTTCTAAGCTGGAGCAGAGCCGCAGTCAGCTCTCCGTCCGTATATATAAGCGCGCTCGACTGGCTCCCGGGCGATTTAATATTAATAGAGGAGCAGTACCGAACGCGTGTGCTGCTGTGTGTGTGCGCGCGCGAGAGAGAAAGAGAAAACTACGGCTTCGGCTGTGCACCAAGCCCGCGGCGAGAAGTTCGATCGGCAAGCAGCAGCAACTCTTCTCTCTTATCGGTGCATACGCAGCGGCTCCTGAAAGTAAGAAAAAAAGGAGCATAACGCCGTAAACGAGTGAGCGAGAGAGAGAGAGAAAAAGAGAGCGCAGCGCAGCGAGAGAGAGAGAGAGAGAGAGGAGAAAACTTGTGGGATGGAAATGCGATGATGCAGCAGCAGCAGCAGCAGCTTGAACGAGGTGCTAAGAGCGTGTGTGCGTATATATACGTATGTGTATGTGTGCGGCATAAAATCAGAACTCGACATCGCCGATGCTTGTCATCATCAGTTTTCACTTACTCTGTATATACTCTCCCAGCCCAGCAGCTCTCGCGTTATATTACGTATTTTATAGCGCGCGCACACACATTTACACCGTGTATACGTATGCTTTTATAGATTTAAATGCGCTCGTATATGCTCTTAATGCCGTGGGTATATATATACGCCGCCTCCGCGCGCGCAGCTCTTAACGCCGTTGTTTTTCGCCCAAAGTGTTGTTGCTGTTGTTGTTTTTATGCCCCAGCTCGATCGCGCGTCACAGTTTGAAAATTCATAGATCTTTATGTATTGTAACGTACCTCTCGTCGAATTGGTCGCGCTTCTCTTTCTCTCTTTATCGGTGGGAGAAGAGAAAGAAAGGAAAGATCGAGAGAGAGAGAGAGAGAGAAAGAGGATCCGAAGCTATTTCCAACCTCGATCAGATGAAAGAAACGATGAAAAGGATGGAAGCTGCGAGAGACAAGGGATCGCTGCGCACACACACACACACACACAGAGAAGAGTACAGACCGCAATAAGAAGCAGGAGCAGCAGCAGCAAGCCCCCTGTGCGCGCAATGCTCCCGAAGGCAAAAGAATGGGATCGAAAAATATGCGCGAGTTGCGCCGATCTCTCTGCCGCTGCTGCTGCAGCACGTGGTGAGTAGTAGCTGCTCCGCGCGCACAGCAGAGAAAGGGAGAAAGAAAGAAAGAAAGAAGAGCCAGAGGCTCGCTGCTGCTGTTTCTCTCCTGTCTGTGTACGGCATCTTCGGAGCTCTCTCTGCAGCGGTAAGACAGCGGCGTTATATATATCGTACACGTCTGCTCGATATACTGCAACATATATCTGCTTCTTATTAGAAATGCACGTCGAGTATGTGTGTATGTGTGTGTGCACCGCAAAGCTTTTTTACTCTTTCTCTCTTTCTTTCTTTCTCTCTTTGCGTCCCCGTGGCATGCAGATATATAGCTCCGAGTGACATACGGCCAAGCGTACTATTGCGTGTATATGCACTGTAGCGTGGTATACACGTGTAGGTATCGGCATCTATATATAATACGGCTTTTCCGCCAGATTGCGCGTATCCTTCCAGTGTGGCGAATCGTGAAAATGTTGCCGTTTTCTTGAATTTGACAAGGGGTGGGTCCCGAACTCTATATAGGTGCATGTATGTCGTTTAATAACACACGTCCAATATTACTTATTTTTTGTCGTTGCCGTTATTGTTGTTGTTGTTGTCGCTGCTGTCAAACGGAGGAAACTCCGACGGGACAGAAGAAGCTGCTTCTGCTGCGGTTTAATATCGATCGACAAAATGCAAAAGTCGTCCCGACTATACAGATATATTTGTACCGCCTGAGCTTTTTTGCCATCCATATACAGCGCACACAACTTCCGATTGTCTTAAAGTACCAAGTTATAGCTCTATGTACGCTATATACAATACGACTGTGAATTGCTAAGCGCGCGCCGCGACCGCACCCCCTTCTCCTTCTTTTTTCTTTAGCTCGCTCACTATTGCTGCTGCTGCAAGTTGCTCTCAAGTTTTTCGTCCTCGTCGTCGTCGTCGTTGTGGCATGCAGCAGCAGCAGCTATGCGCCGTTATGAATACTTATAATATACGCGAAGAAGCTCATCGGCAGCCATCCAGCCGCGCGCGGCGCATTTCATTGTCTACTCATGAGAGAAAGTATATAGCCTTTATAGCTATATATAATACGAAATATAATGATCCGTATATGCGCGCGCGCGAGCCGTGCAGCTATGCAAAAGTTTCCTTCGCAGTAGTGGATAGTAGTGGTAGTGGCTCGAGAGTCGCGAAAAGCGCCGGCTGCCGCGCGCGAGAAGTCGACTTATCCGCCTGCCACGCGGCTATGAGAATTAAATGCCTCTTGGCTTCCACCGCCGCGCCGCAGCCATGAGTTGCCTTAGATGCTGCTGCTGCATACTGCACATCCGCGCGCGCGGTATCCAGAGATATTAAACGAAAAAAAAAGGATAAGAAAAAGAAGGCCGCGATTCGCTGGAGTATACGGCGAGGCATTTTTGCATTGGTTTGCGTATATATACGTAGCACTGTTTTTTACCGTTATAGGAAGCGGAAAGGACGTATCGATGCGCTGTGTGCATCGAAAATCGAGTCGCAACCGTAATAACTATAATATATAGAAAAACGAGAGAAGAAAATTGAACTTTAATGTGCGCGTCACAAAGTTGTGGGATAAATCAAGAATGTTCGCGACGAGCAATAAGCTTAGGCAAGATTTTGAGAAGCAGATTGCGCGCAAGTGTGGATGTAATAGTGCAGCAGCAGTAAGCACGAACGTTATATATAGCTCGCAGGGAAAACTTGAATTATGTAAGTGAGAGAGAGAGCGTAAAGATTTAGTGGTGCCCAGCCCGAGGGTTGCCTACGCTGGAAAAGTTACGAGGACCCGGGTATAAATTTGTTGTTCCAATTTTTCTGAAAATTTACGATTTAGAATTGCAGCAAGAGCCGGTGTAGGACCGAGAGAATAAATGTATCCCCGCTCGCACGATAAGTACAAATGTAGCAAGGCCAATTTTTCGCCCAACGGGGTGTAAAATATGTATTATCGCGGGGGTGATCGTCGGTGGAATGACACGGATCCTTTCGCGCGTGTTATATAACCTAGCTGGGCGCGAATTGCATTTATGCGGGAAAAATTCGAGTTCCAGTGCAGTCTGCAGCGAACGTCGAAGCGGCAGCCGAATTGCCGACCAATCCAGGCGTAAAATTGATGAGTTCTGCGCGGATGCGCCATTATATTATACATCCATACTGGCCGAGAGAGAGGATTAGCGTAATAGTTCGTCGAGTGTAATATCGTGACACCGATTCGCAGCTCTTTAACGAGCGAATTAATTTACGAGGCGAAATTTTTATACAGACGACAAACCGGAGGGGGTGACTGTAATAATAATACATGGATGTCGAGCAAATGAACAAGTTGTTGCTACATAATTCGTGCGGCGCGCGCTACGCTACGCTACTTTTGCGATGTCTCGACCCCGCGTGCGTGTATACATATTCACAGGTACAGACACACGAGGTAAAAACAAAGAGAAGATGTGTGTGCAAGGAGGTTGCGGAGGAGAAAGAGGGGAGACGTACGCAGGGGGAGGAGGGCCCTGCTGCAGTGTATATATGCGTGCTGCTCCGTGCTCGAATTCCGCGACACGGTGCAGTGTATATGAGCAGTGTAAAGCTGCATGCAACGCGAAGTCGAAATACATCGGCGCCCGAAAAAGAAGGAAGAGAGAGAAGAGAGAGAGAGAGAGAGTCGAGGCACCTTGCGCGCACCGCAGCGCGGCCTTATTCCGTCCATCCCATGGCAGCGGCGGCGGCGGCGGCGGCGGCAACACACACAGGCTATGCATATATAGAAGAGAGGACTCGCCGAGATATATACTCGAGTGTGTTCGAAAGCCGCGAACGAGGGAGAGAGAAAGGTATATGCGAAAGAGGAGAGAAAGAGAGAAGACGAGAGACAGAGAGAGGAGGTAAGAAGAGTCTTGCGATCGGCTCGAGCGCTCGAACGTTATACATAGCGCGCGAGCGAGGTTTTATGCACATGAAAGAGGAGGGAAGGAGGAGCGGACCTTGGCTTTGGGCCCTGCGGAGTCGGCTCGGTCGCGTTCCCCACCCCTCCTCAACCTCCTCCTCCTCCTCGACGCGCTGTTATTACGCACGCACACACACACACACACGTTTACACTGCACGCGGAGGGATCGCAAGCGGCGGCCTCGACTCTCGGCTTTTCTCCCTCCGCGATTCAGTACCGATTCTTTCAGTTTGACGATCGTTTCTCTCCTCGCAAGCAGAGCAGGCAGTAGTAGTAGCCTGCATATAGAATACAATACAATATATATAATAGTGCTTTTAGTTGAGAGAGCGAGAGCCGCGAATCGGCGATCGCGTGCACCGAACAACGCAGTGTGTGTGTGTGCAGTGTGAGTTCAATTAGTTTTTCCTGCCGAGTCGTTTAACGAGTCGACACCTCGACTTCGAAGCCGCTAATTCAGCGTTTCTTCGAGTCCGCACAGTGTTGTTGTGTACTACGGTGTGCTGTATTTAGTGCCTGCCTCGTTGATTTTGCTCTGTACTGTGTAATAATACACAAGTGCGAGCGGTGCAAAATACCCTTTTACCCGAGTGAATTAGGATGTTGCTGTTGCTGCCATACGTTGTATTATTTCTAAACCCTGACGCGCGTGTAATTTTTGCAAATTCGAGGTTGTTTTTCCGTATAGGCCGATTCTCGACCAAAAATCATGCGCGCGACCGCGATGATTCGCGCGCGGTCATCGTGCGGCGCAGGTACATATTATAACGATTTACTGTGCACGTAATAACGGGCGTACGCGAAGGCGCCGGCCGTCTTCGTCTTCGTCCGTATATCCCCTTTGTGCGTCTATGTACATGTAAAGGGGTCAACTCGAGCCCGCCGTATAATAATAATAATAATAATAATAATAATATATAAAATACAAGTGCAGCGGTGCAGTGGCCCGTAATGGCCCGCGCGCGAGAGAGACTATATGCTATTTGGGGCTCGTGTGTGCACCTGACACAACACTGTGGTATCGCGCACAACGGAACGCTTAGCCGGCCCAACAGCTCGCATTTGAATGCGAGGCAAATTATATATGATATAAACGATCAGTGGCCGGCTTTTTCTTCACAAAATAGAGACTAAAATTGCGCCCTGTATTCGCGAGAAAAAATGTGTCCTACACAGAGCGCAGATTTACAATCGCAGATACGATATCGTATACGTACACGTACAACTCCAGGTTGTCGAGTGCACCGCGCGCTGCACTTGGCACTCGCGCGCACGTAGTTGATACGTGCGCGCGCCTCAGCCAAACTTATATATATCGCACGCCCCGCCGCACGCGGAAAAAAATCCTCCGAGTCGCGCGCGTTTACGCTATTTACGAAAAAATAGCTCGGCTGCTGCTGCACCGGCTGCCGTTTTTTCTTCTCTCTATACTTCGCTTCCACTGTGTATGCGCGTGCCAAAAACATTATAGGTACACACAGTGTTTACGGCTCTGTGCGCTGTTACACGTATACGCGGCTTTGAACTGGCATCGCATAGTGCACGCTCTACTTTTTCTCTCTCTCTCTCTCTCTCTCCCTTTCCGAGCGACCAAAGGTTGCAGAAGAGGTATATAATCGCGAAATCGAGATTGAAAAACATACTCGCAGAGAGTATATTACAGTCGGACCGCGACAAAGAAATCGGCATCGAAAGTTATCCCACTCGCGCCGACATGCAGCGCGAATACAGGGAATTATATGAGAGCAGCTCGCGACGGCGAACGATATTATACACACAACGACGCATTGTAATATATATCCTGCAGCGCGCGGCGTATCGCAGCCTCGACTCTTTGGAGCAGCTCGCGCTCGCGGCCGATACCGCGGCGCTGGTCTGTGTGTGTGTGTGTGTGTGTGTGTGTGTGTGTGTGCACTGCGTGCAAGGGCGGGCAAGTCGAGCAAGTTTTTGTGCGCGTCGAGCGAAGTCGCGCGAGAACCGCGTCGTCGTCGTCCCACGTAGAAGCCGAACGGCCGCGTGCACATATAACCGAAGCATGTAAAGCCCCGGCCTACGTATATACGCGTCGTGCTTACCTTTTGCCCAGCCGCGTCGCAGCGCGTATTTATAATAATAATAATAATAATAATAATAATACGCAAGCTTCGTATATATTTAATACGGATCGGCCTAAAAAAGCATAAATATGATTGAATCGCTTAGAAATAGTTTGACCTGTTTCGTAATATATTCTAATCGGAAATTTTGTTGACGCTTGCGAGTTTACGATACTCCATCTATCGGTGCGATCGAAAAGCTCTAGTAATCGAATAAAAAAATTCACCAAAACTATAAATCATTTCGTAAGAAATTCAAAAAATTTGATCCAAGAGCTTTGAAATTCTTACGCCACGGATAAGGAAAGGGTTTGCAAGCTCGCAAATACGTACGCGAAAGAAATTAAGAACGAAACGCATCGCTTATTATACTATGTTATAATCCTCGATCGGCCGTCTCTCCGTCCCGCGCACGACTACGACGACGACAACGAGCGAATTCTTCGCTCTCCGAGCTTTTTTACTTCGCACGACTATTAAATTCGAAACACACGCACACACAGGCCGCATAATAGCGTGCTCGCACGCGCGCGCGCGAGACAGGGGTAATTATGTATATCCGTGCGGCGCGCGCGTGTTTATATATATATATTGTTTATATAATATACGTTAGCGCTCGTGTTGTTGTTGTTGTTGTTAGCACGCCTCGGAGTCGTCTCCTCTTCTACTTCGTATTTAATGCACATTTTCGCGACTCGACTTTAGAGGGCTAAAGTACGCGCCTAATACTAAGCGCGGCAGCAACGGCAAGAATCTCGACTCTCTCTCTCTCGCAACTTTATGACAATGAAAGTTCGAGCAGCAGCAGCAGCAACTCGCGCGCGAAAGGCATTTTGCACCGTACCGCACGCAACACTGCAACTTGGCCGAGCCAGCTGTACGGCACACCGTATACATGCACTCGCTTTGCGAGCATCGCGATATATCCCTGAAATTTCTCATTTGGCCGAGGCTAGAATTGCCGGCGTTGCTGTATACTTATACGTACAGTGTATATAAGATAGCAACGGCGGTAATGTCTAGAAGTAGTATGCGATGGTAGTAAGGGATATAACGCGGTAAATAGTTTATAAGTAAGTCGTTCATTGCTCTGTCCTCTCTCTCCCACAGCAGCAGAAGCAGCAGCAGCAGCAGCAGCTAGCCCATAGTCGCGTGCATATAATAATAAATCCGAGCGAGGACTCTCGACGTACCTACTATATGCACGCACGCAGGCAACATCGCACAGCCTATAGGCTAAAATGGCGTATATAACAGCAGCAGCAACTATTCCATAGGACAAGAGCAGCAGCTTCTTCTTCGGTGCAGCGTATAACAACCTGCTCGCGCTCGAATGAGTCAGCAGCAGCAGCAGCCGATCGCTGCCTGTGCAAGTATGCAGGTATAAGCGCTGCGCTGCAAGGATAGATCGAACGAAGGAGAGTAAAGAGAGGAGAGAAGGAGAAGGAGAACTGCAGTCTCTCTCGTTCGGTGCAGCATAGACCAGCTGCATGCTCAGTTAAATAAGGCCTAGGCCTGCTCTATAAGGCAGCCCGAGAAGAAGAAGAAGAAGAAGGAGAGACGAGCTGCATATCGCATTTATATACATATACGCACACACGTAGTGTGCAGTGTGCAGAGCAGAGCCTAGCATCGAGAAAAGAGAAGTGCGAGAACGGAAATATCGCGTGCAGTGGTGCGTGCCAGCAGCAGCGGCAGCACGACTATACGACGAGTGTCAGTGTGTGTATAAAGTGTCGTGTCAGTGTTGGTGCGTCTGTGTGCGTGTCTGTGTGCGTATTCGTGCTGGCTCCACAAGTGTCTATGTGAGTAGTATCCTTTTTCCCTCTGCGTGCGCGCAGCTGGTAAATACGCGTGTGTGCGTGCAGACACTCGCTCGCAGCAAGGTGCACGTTGCGTATATATGTATAAAAACGCATTATAGGACGTCGCAGCAACAGCGAAGAGGAGAAAAGAAAAGTCCTACTACTGGCAACTCGTTTCCGAGGAAAAAGCACAAGCCGGCGCTGCAGTGCATCGAGTCATCGAGTTCTTCTCAGCTGCAGACGACGACGACGACGACATTTTTAAGCGTAATTTCTTGGATTAATTAATTCACCCCTTTTCGCGCGCATATAGTCGTATCGTCGCTCTTTTCAGCTTGTTTCGCATTTATGTACCTTATTATAACATCCATAGAATGTACACGCTATACGAGTATGGTATACGTACTCGCGCTACAGCAAGATCTTTACGCAGAAATACGCACAACTCATATTCTCCTCGTCCCGAGCGCACGTTTCTCTCGCTTTTATATTATGCACGTGCGGGGCGAGCCATGTGCAGTGCGTGCAAAATATTGTTTATGAGAACCTATATGCGAGGGAAAAGCTTCGACACTCGTAGGTATACGTATATATGCGGTCAATGCCGCTCGCCTCAACAGGTAATAAAGCTCCGACCGAATAATCCCGGGCCACACGCGGGGGTGTTCAGTGTTATTGGAAAATTTCGTGATTATTATCGCGAGTGTAGTACGTGCGCGTGTGCTTTATGCACATCCGTACGCGATACACAGCTGACCGACTCTCTACCACTGGCCCGTAATATAACGCGTTATAATATACGCGAAGCAGCGGCATCGGCTGGCGATTTAATCGCCCGCGAGCTAGCTCGGAGCGCGAGGATACGCGTCGTTAAATGTCGAGCAGCAGCAGCTCCGTTGGCTGCTGTTGACCCGCGCCGTGTCAACGACACACACACACACACACTCACACGATAGAACGTTATATACAGCGCGAAGAGCATCGATATATACGTTGCGGAGCAATTGTCGGTGCAGCAGCAGTCGACGAGAGCAGATTAGCAACAGCTGTTCTAATGTCCATTACGCAGGGTTCGGAGCTTATAGAGCGTCGTAAAATTCTCTCTCTCTCTCTCTCTCTCACTGCTGCATGCTATGTGCGCCGAGGCAATCGACTCGCGATGTACAGCGCCGTGTATATACAATATGTATACGCGTACATATAGTAGTATGCAGGTACGCAAATCGTAAAACGTATAAAAGACAGTCGGCGCTCGGCGGCAGAGCCGGTACATGATTCTCCGGCCGCTCGACGACGACGACGACGACGACGACGAATATTATACGCGATTGAAGCCGCGCGGCGGCGACTAAACGAGTTTTCGTCGACGACGTGTAAATTGCCCGCGTCGTATATACGTATACGCATTTAACGTCCTCTATATACTCGCGGATCATCCGCATCGCGCGACGAGGATATTGGATACGTTATTTTTTTTTATATGCGTGTATTTGAATGCATCAACTCGCGGGGCCCGCAATCGTTTCCGACGAAAAACAATTTTACATTTGTGCGTGTATTATAAACACACAATTTGCAGAACTGATCCGCGGAAAAACTGTCTTATACCTGTGCGATATTATCGCGGGTTTGATTCTCGAATAGGCGAGAGATGCGCACGCGATCACACCTGCGAGATGATAAATTGCACCGCACGGCGCAGCAGCACTCGGCATGCTGTCTCAGGTCGAGGCGAGGTACACAACTCGGAAGGAAAATAGAAAAAAAAACAACAACGACACATTCGAACGTACGTATCCACAAGTGCACAAGTATAGGCCGAGCTACTACCACTGCGCTCAATGAGTGCTAAATCCCCGCGCGCGCGCGCGCGGCATAGTATAGATCCTCGCGGCGATAAAGCTCGTATGTATAGGCTCGGCTGCGGCGCGCACGTCTATTAATTCGCCGCTCACGCGCCACAGAGAGAAAACTAGCTAGGCTAGCTAGCTCGCGGAAGAAGAAGCTTAAATAAGAAACTTGAAGAAAAAAAAATAGAAAAAAAAAATTAAGGAGGGAAGCTGCGGCGAAAAAATCATCATCGCGCGTACGTATATATACCTAGCAGCTGCTGCCTGAAAAATTCAGAAAATTAATCGCAAGCGAACTAGCTATGCGTGCAGCAGCACATAGAAGCTGGCTGCACAGTGTGTATCGAAGCTTAGAGAGAGAGATGCCTATCGGCACGTAAGCGCGCATTTTCATTGATCCTTATCTTCTCTTTAGCTGCATATATAGGCGAGCTCGCGCATACATACAAAGTTAGCTGGAGCTAGCTGCACACGCGCCGCACCACCGCCGCCGCCGCGGCCGCAGTGCGGTGCACCGGTATAATATTGGCCGATCGGTATGTGTCAGATATATTATATACACACGGCGTGGAGCAGCACGTGGATATAGAAGCAACGAAAAAAAAAATGCGAAACTAGCCGTAGGATAGCACGCGCCTAGAGAGAAGGCGGAAGTTGCAGCAGCGGGAGCAGCGGCTGAAAAATCAGCCTCCCGACGAGATATATATTTCAAGGTGTGTGTGTGTGTGTGTGTGTGTGTGTGGAGTATGCGTTATGGCTTATACGACATGCTATACGAGCATCGTGTGGAGAAAGAGTAGAGAGAGAGAGAGAGAGCTAAATTGAATGACGCGCGCGTGGGTTGTTGCTACCTTAAACAGCGATATAACGCGCGCCCCGCCTCGTATATACAAGACACGAACCGGACAGCAGCGTGCCATAACGCATGCACACTTATACCGGCCATACAATAATGTATTTCTCATCATTAGCTATATTGAATGGAACTTGCGATCCTCGGACGTCTCGTATATGGTCCTTTATCGATTATTATCATTATTATTATTGCGTTGCCCGATGAACGCGCGAAAAATATGGCATCGCGTGACGTCTACATTTCTCTCGATACATATAAGGTATAATAGCTCTCTAGCTGCAATCCGAAAACTCGTATACCCTGTCTTTTTGCTCTAAGCTCGCTGCGTTCGGATGTTTATTAACGCAGTAGCAGCAGTGAGACAAAAAAGAATCCTGTCATCTTTATTAGCGTGATCGGGAACAGATATATATACTGTACACAAAAGCTCGCTAATATACAACCCTCGGATTGACACCATTGGTTCTTATTACGCGCCTAAATCAATTTTTTCGCTCAGATGTATAACGCACGCGATCAAACACCACAACAACAGCAACGATCGCGTGGTGGTATAATATGCTTCTCTGCGTTAATATATACATTTTATATATATAACGCTACGGGGGGAACAACGAGTGCTGTATTCCGCTACTGGACGTATAAAGCTCGCTGAGCGCGCCACCGAGATCTCCTACCCCGATATCGGCAGCGAAAGAATGCGAATGACTTCGGAGAAATCGCAGAATTTTTTAACGCGCTTTGACGACGACGACGACGACGACGACGACGAAAAGAAAAAAAACAAATAAACGAACAAAAAGCATTTAAATAAGAGAGACACAGATGACGTACGAATATTGAATCAAGCACGCGGGACAACGATTGTCTTTTTTGCTTCTTTTTTGGTTTCTACTATATAAAAGCGTGAGAGCTGCTGGTCGATTTAAAATCGAGAAATTGCAAACGGTAACTCTGGCTCTCTTGTCATGTATATATAGTTATACGGTCTCGCTCGCACGCACGCACTCGAATCTCTGCGAGCTTGTATAATAGGCTAGCGCGCGCGAGAAACTATACATAGAGAGTATAAAGGAAAATCGAGTCGTACGCGATCGGCGCCCGATACAATAAATATCGATTCGAAAGAATGAGAGAGAGAGAGTCCGAGGCGCGCGCACAAAAGCCGAATCGCCATTGCGTATCGGCCAATGCTCGTAATAAGGTATAGGATAGTAGTGTACCTTTGGCACAGGCGAAAAAAAAGCTCAGGCGCGGAGCAAGCTCACGTTATATATACACTAGTAGCTATATATATATGGGCTAAGCCATAGTTAGGGTGATGGTCAAAAAATTTTTTTTTCTCAAATTATGTACTTTTGAAGAGTACATTGAAAAGTGAAAATCCTGAAAGTTTCAGCCCTCTAGGTCCAACCCTATTGAATTTTCAGGGCCTCAAAGTTGGATTTTCATGTTTTGAGGATATTCTGCTTGCAATTCTGATTTTCTGGGGTTAACATGTAAAAATTG
>CACVKI010140421.1:0-11052 GCA_902732785.1 Trichogramma evanescens | reverse complement strand
GTGAAAAATTGCATTCAAAATCATGCGGTCAATGACTTAAAATCCACAAGTCAATATACTCCTTTGATGGATTATTTTCAATAATAAGAGGAACTAGAGACATATTTTTTGTTGTAAAAGGACCTATAAAAACATATTTTTACATCAGAAACAAAAAATTTTAATAGTAATCCTTAATTTTCATGTTTTTCATTTATAGGCATAAACACAGGTGTGTCCCCTTAATATGCCACGAAGAACTCTTCGTTGCTAGCCGCTAGGTGGAGTCCTACAGGAACGTCGCTCCCGCAAGTGGTAAAACACTTTTATTTAAAGTATAAATGCACTCCACTTGACGTCCAATCCCCAGCAATTATGACCCAATCCTTTTATTATCTTATTCACTGCCATATTTTCAAAATTATCAATATCCATCGGGAAAGAAACTTTAGTGGTTGTCCCGCGGTCTGGGACTGGTGCGTTATTTAAATAATCATAAATAAACATGTAATTTTTGATAGGGTCCATTTCAAATCTTATTCAGCGTAAAACCTTATCAGGACTTTAGTTTGAAGTGCATAAATCGTGAAAAACCATTTCTTACACCCACCAAGCGGTGCAATGCTTTTCTTACGGAGACCGGAAAATGCCAAATTTTTCGAGGGTTTTTAGGACATTTTTTAGGACAAATTTGACATTGAAAACAACAAGTTTTTCATATTTGCAGAAAAAAAGGCACGTAATATACTATTCTTGTTATTAATAATTAGAAGTTTCATTTGCGACAACTTAGACGGTGAATAAGATTTAACAGTACCCTCGAAAAATTTAGCATTTTCCGGTCTCCGAAAGAAAAGCATTGCACCGGTTGGTGGGTGTAAGAAATGGTTTTTCACGACTTATGCACTTCAAACTAAAGTCCTGATAAGGTTTTACGCTGAATAAGATTTGACATGGACCCTATCAAAAATTACATGTTTATTAATGATTATTTAAATAATGCACCATAAGCGGGGTGTAAGAAATGACTTTTTGGTTTCCTAACAATGTCTTTTATCGAATCTATATCCCCTCAAACTGAATAAGATATAGCAGAAATTTTGGTCACCGGCTGCCGGTCTAGTATACCGCGTATACGCGCGAGAAATCGAACTGCGAGACTGTCTCGACAGCACACCGAGTAAATTATGCGCACGCGAGTCTGATGCGATCAAAAAAAAAAAAAAAGAAGCGCTTCGTCGTATCGATCCGCGCGCGCATAAAAAAGCTCGGACTCGTCGGTCCGCGCAACACCTTATAGTACACCTATCGCACTCGCACCTATACTCACGTGTTTCTTTTCTATAGACGCGCGCGCGTGTGTGTGCATCATCTTTCCACCTGCTTCGGCTCGCTTATTACTATTTGATGAAATAAATAGACCTCGTCTACGACTATACTCGTGCACGGGCCATTGTGACGCGCGACTAAAAGTGTATACTGTCGCTTATATATACTTTTATAGTTGTGCGCTATATCGCGTAGTATATGTACGGGGCCTCTAAAAGCATTCCGCAGACCAGCCATAATAATGCGAGCTAGCATGCGAGACTGCAATCTTCTATGCGCGCAGGTTCTACGCTATACCTAGATATGGCATATGTTGCTTATAATGCCTCGCCTGGGCGCTAGTTTATGCTTATTATGTACCAAGTCGAGCTTTTGCCCCGTACCTACATACCTCTATTATATTCCGATTTACAAGGTGGTTAAATATAATCATCATTGTGCATTGTTCTCGATGCCTTTTAGATATAATATTGCCTAGCGACATTCGACAATCTTAATTGATTGTACGACGCGTGCTTGGAAAGACGTCAAGGAATAATTCAGAAATCGTACAAGCGCGGAACATATCGTGTATTAGTGGCGACATTCGAAGCTTTCGATAATTTGGGTATAGCAAGATGCATCGAATAACGAATTACGACCCTAAAATTATATTAAGAATCAACACCAAAAACATTTAGTGATATAGATAAACAGATTTCAATGCGTTATCGGTGATTGCGCAAAAAGAGTTAGCCCGCCCGAAAATCGGAAATGAGATTTCTTTTTCGCACTCCGGATCTCGTAGCCCCCGCAGCTGTATAGGGAGCAAGCAGCTAAGTTAGCCGCACGGCACGGCTGAGAAGTTGTTGTGCACGGAATGAACGTAACGAAGAGCGAGAGAGCCAAGTATATGTCAAGTTTTAACACGAAGAAATGGTCGGTCCTTATACACAGCCGAGAAACTGGGGAGTTCCATTAGTTTCGAGGTTGGATCTCTCAACTTTGTTACGAATTAGAAAAGTAGTAATGAATCAGGTTACGACTATCCGGGCTTGAGTAAGATGAACACATACACACAGATTCTTTGATGCCAGCTCGGATAAATGCGCGCGGGAACGTTATCATTAGCCCGCGAATAGACCGGAGAGGCTCGCTATTCCTCTATTATTATTTTTTTCTTTTTGCGGTGATAATACGTGAAATTTACAGGCACGTCGAATCAGTGTCGAATTTTACACAAGCGAGCATAAAACGCGTATTCTTCCATCCAAGCTCGAGGCTAAATTTTACTTGTAACACGCGGCTCAAAGTATTTCTCTCGTACAAGTTGGATCAACGGTAGGTATATTATAAGGCTTGCTCAGTCATCGATATTTTATCCATACATATATAGGTACCGTACGCTCCAACTTTGTCGCGTAAAATTCGCATGCACATACTCCGTACTCGAAGCCAAGAGAGTGAGCCTTGCCATCCCCCTTGGGTGGCTCTCTCGAATACTCCATACGTATCCCAGGTAAAACCTCTACGTGAGCCATATTCGTTTTTCGCTCTCTCTCTCTCTCTCCCAGAGGCTAACCCAAGAGCACAAGAGAATCTACGGTGTGCGCGCCGAGGTGTATATACGCGCTTACATAGGCATACGTACGGTGGCACGTGTGGATCTAGCCGCATTTCTTTATTATTTAAACGCTTCTGCAGCCGCCGCAGCAGCAGCCGTGTAGACTAGCACTGCACACATACATTCTCTCTCTCTCTCTCTCTCTCGACGGAATTCAAGCAGTCTGTTCCCTTGTTTATGTATATGCCATGTATCGGATTTCGTTTTATGCACACGTCCTGTGTGCCTTTTGCGCCCTCTGCGCCGGCCCTGAATTATTTCGATGCAAGCTTGCTTTTCAATTTGTAACTATTTGATTTTTCAAAGGGTGCTGAGGCAGACGTATACATATACATGTATACGGAATAGTGGCTGGCGCGCGCACGAGCTTCCGTACATATGCTTCATTTATTTTTTGGGACCGAGCGTGTGCGCTGCAGGGAAATAAATTGCGCCCAGGCAGCTGACTTATTTCGCGATGGAAATGTAATCGAATGGATTTTCATTTGCCGCACATTACGAGTCGGTGGTGCGAGGAATTGACCGATCTTTATCATTTTTATTCGAATATCTATGAAATTTAGATAGCCATATTATAAGTATGTATTTGATAAATCATTAAACTGTCGAAAGTTTTCAATAACAGTGTAACTTGGTTACCGCTACTCCAACATTTAAGCGACACGTTTCGAACGTTCACTTGTCTTTTTGCTGTCGGTTTATCGTCTGCAGTAAACCCTATACAAGTCCTACGGTAGTTTTGCCACCATGAGCTCTAACTTATCGGTAGGAAAACCATAGCAGTCAGCTCGCACCTGCCTTCGAGCTTACTGCGGGACTTCCACCTGCATTTTAATAACGATGGGAGCAAAACGAGACGCGATAAATAACCATAAATAACTGAATAAATGCTTCGTTTGTCTCGTTCGCTACAGATTTATGGGAACGCAATGTTAGTTGTTGCAATTCGTTGCGGTAAATATTCATGTTTACGTAAACAGTCCCTGGACTGCGCATACGGTGTTACTAAACTTTAAAAAATCTTCACGTCATTCAAGAATCATTTAAAAATATTTAAATACACATTCGGTTTCATATTTATGGGCGTTTGAAGAAAGTGAGCCTTCCGTTACGTAATCTGTGATGGAAAAGCACACTCAAAGCCATAGGCAGGCGCGCATGCGATATCTCGTTGACGTGCCAAAGGACCGGTAGCCATATCGGATTCAGCAGCCATTTAAGCACGCGCGCACATTTATACATATAGTATAGAGTAGCAGCGCTGCACAGCAGGTCGAGAGGGGGTGTCAAATAAAAGGAGTCGAAGTGCACTCAAGCCGTGTAATCTCGGTCTCAAACAAAATGCACTTTCCATTNAAAAAAAAAAAAAAAAAAAAACAGGATAAAAGTTTATGCACACTGACGAAAACGAGCGCTTCAGATGGCGAGCTCCTGTCATCCACAGCGGCTCTTTGCTCGCGCTGCGCTGATATTATTATGCAAGCAAGGCCGCGCGCGGATATTTTTATCGAAACACGATGATGGAATCAATGGAGAATTATGACAAAACAAAGAATTTCGATGAGCGAGGTTGCTCTCCGTGCCGCTGTACCCGGGTAGCTGCACGCCGCGCTGCTCACGACTCCGTGAACGCAAGATAAATTCGTACGATTTTGAGCCCGACTGCAGCTGGGTGCATTCGAACGAATGCGCATTGATTGAAATGTGATTGTTATATAGAGAAATGTGGATAAGGAAAAAAAATCAGCGGTAGACGAGCAGCTTCTGCTTGACGCGGTTGAATTTTCTTTCGCTGTAAAAATAAATCGCTGTCGGTGAGTTGAGGACAAAAAATGTTAACCCAGAGAAAAGGTAAAATATAAATTAATTTTTGGAAAATTAAAAAATTTCATGTTCAGTCTTATTTTCTGAATTAATTTTGATTTAAATTCTGCATTTCTATATTTTTATATTTACAAATAAGGAATTAAGTGAATTCGTTATATTTTTTTAAAAATATCTTCAGTTACATTTTGATTTGCGCTCATTATCGCCTTGTTGTTGCAATAGACACTAGGTGACGAGAGGTAATCGAATTGTAAACACACGATCGAAATATATAAGTTTCATTGATATTAAGTAAGATTTATTTCGAATAAGATCGTCATCATCGTAACTTGGGTTACAAACGTTACATTTTGAAAAAATCGTAAAATAAAAGTATGCAAAAAATGTATAACTGGAAAATAAAGAAATTGGTCTTTTTAATTCAAAAAAATACATTTTCGGCTCTATTAAATTCAAAAATATGAAATCCAAATTTTTTTGGTCAAAATCATTGCGCTAATAATCAAAAAATCCATTTAAACTTTATGGAATACCCGAAAATATTAAAATTTTCGAAAAAATAAAATTATTATTTTCAGTATATAATTTTGAAAATGATCTACAAATCTTAACATTCTTGGATTTCAATGAAAGTTAAAATTATCTTTTTGTAAAATATATGCGCTATTGTTCCAAAGAATACTTCAATCCTACATACGAATACACAATAATGCACATCAAAAATCATTTCCCAAAACGGAGTTCCCTTTTGAAAAAAAAAGTAACATAAATAAATTGAAAAATAAAAGAAAAAGTGAATAAAATAAAATATTTTTCCTCCTCCAGTCTCCCGCGTTCATTTATCGTACCACGCACGACGCCTCCGCGTCTTTGATATGATTAAGAAATTGTCGAAACTTGACAAAATTATAAATTACGCGCCGCACACGTACACACACTACCAACACAAAGGCTTTGTAGTAACGAACTAATTACAAGATTCGCAACAAGTCCACGCGGCGCCGTGTACATGTATATATGCGCGATTTGACTAAGCGCAGCCGAGCGAAGTAATAAACCATCGCACGCGAGTTTCTGCACTCGGCTCCGAGTCTCTGAGTGTGTGTATACGTACACGTCCCTTTCTTCCTTTACCATGAATCTGCCTACACACGCGAACGAGGTAGTTTCTTCCTTGACTTTCCTAATAACGCACGCACACACAGACAGATTCGAGCGAGCTGCGCTATGTACGCGTCGAAAGTTCGGGCCTCTCATTTGCATTCATTATTCTTCGTGCGCTCCTTTCTCAGCTGCAGTAGCTCCACTTTTTATTTCTACTTTTCTCTCCCAGAAACAGCATTTCCTTACCCTTTAATCTTTCTGTCTCGTTCGCTCTGCTTTTTTTCTCTCTCTCTCTCATTCTCTCTTTTACCTGCTTATCTTACCCGACGTTGCTAAAAATTCACGCTCTCTTTGCGAGCGAAAACTAGGTCTTCTCCTTCGCTCGCACTCACTTATACATGTCTTTCTCTCTCTCTCTCTCGACGCACACCAACAAAGTCTCTTTTTTCTCTCTTTCTTCCTCCTCTTTCTTTTCTTATTTTTCTCTACACACAGAGCCATCGTTTGCTTAACAATCGAAATGTCTGCTGCATTAGCAAAGCAATATAGCAGCAGCAGCAGCAGCAGCAGCAAGCCCAAGTACTTCGCGAGCATTCGCGAATGCTCCGCATGACCTTAATACCCATCATCGTGAAATATGCACGATAATGAAAGAGAGAAAGAGGTAGCAGAGGCCCCGCGAGAGCCAAGTGGAAATGAGTATAAGTCTCTTAAACACTGGGATGTTCTTATCGGCCCCAACGTGAAATGTTCCATATAAAGTCTCCGTCAAAAGCTCGCGGGAAATAAATCATCATTATGCAATTCCTCCGCAGTGAAATACTCTCGTGACCTCCACTGCTCTCTCTCTCTCTCTCTCTCCTCCGACGTATATATACTAGCACGCCCCCCGATTGTACGAATTTCGATGAAAAAATATCCATCTCGGGGTGGAGCTTTGGGCATATACCGATCTTTAGTACGTATAAATTCACGAAACCAATTTCATAAATCGTCCGAGACGTCGCACCGACCGATCTAAATAGACGCCGCAAGCTCTCGTAATTTTCTTTAATCGAGCAATGCATTACAAATTTTAATCAAGGCAAATTAAGCGCAGATAGAGAGAGAGAAAGAGAGAGCAAACACAAGCAGCGGCCCTGAGACACTCGACGTTCTCTCTCGCCTGTGCCACTACTGGCTGAAATACGTCCGTGCATACATAGAGGTATACCGTATACGTCTATTCTATATACGATCTGCTGCCGCCGCCGCTGCCACACCGATGGCGTATTCCGCCGCTGCCACTCGGCGTTTAGATAGCGGCACGTACGAGCGCCACCGTGTGGAAAATGCAGGATAAGGGGCTAAAACCTGACCGGTATATATGGCGCCTGCAATGAGCAAACAGCTCGCGCACACATAGAGTACAGCGATAGATATATCTGTGAATGCTCCCGCAGCTAACTGCAGAACTGCAGCGTCGGAGAGGCCCGCACGAGGCGCATGCCACGAAAACATCCGGCACGCGAACGTTCGCTGCCAGCCGTGAGTGCTATCGCCTATATTCTTCGTTCCTGCAACCGCATATATAGAGACCGTATAAGCTAGCTTCTGTTTGCAGCTCTCTCAGCTCTGTAATTTATTCGCCGAGTCCGACCGTCTTGCGAATGGAGAGGTTACACATTTTTGCACGCCATTACAAAACACGAGCAAAAAAAAAAAAAGATTCGAGCAATAAACGACCGATTGCTATGAACGTCCGGGTCTAAGTATTCGCGCGCGCGCGCGAAAAATGAAAGAAAGGGAAGCATTTTTAAGGCACGACGATAGCGTGGGCTTGCGAGTGCGCGTTATACACGTTTCAGAAATGTCTAGTATGTCTAAACAAAATACAATCTCTCGAGCAGCGCAGTTTCGTATATAATAATAATAATAAAAAATTTTCGAATTCCACGCTGTGTACCGCGTGGCAAACAAAATACATTCGCGTCCGCGAGTATCCTAGAGCATTCCTGGTAAGCGCAATAAAAGACGTACGCGAAGCGCGCGACGTGCAGGTACAAGGATTGGCCACGCGCGCGTATAACGCAACATTGCTATATACGTATAATAATATATAAAATAATACACGACGCAAAGTTGAGCGACAAATTTCAAATTCAATCTTCATCTTCAATTCTTGTTTACTCGCGGCTGTATGTATAACGCGGAGCAACAAAGCAGCGCAGAAAGGGAGACGGCGAAAAAACGAGACAAACATACCGACGACGACGACGAGACACGCGACGAGGATGGATATAGAAACTCTACAGCAACATAAGGAGAAACTGAAAGTCAAATAAGAAAGTGAACAGCCAGGGTGTATAAGTTGAATAACGCAAGCATCTCGGGCTGCATGCGTATGTGCGCGTACGGCAGTAGCTGCACAAAATCTAGAATTGTCCTCGAGATCAAATTGTAGTCACGTTGAGTCCGCATAGTTTTGCCGCAGCATATGTTCAAGGGATACTTTTAGAATTCTTTTGTTGATACTTTTTGCGCCGTTGTATGTTTGCTCTCGGCCGTATTTTTCGATATATGTTTAAGAATTTAACGATATACCCCAACGTTTTTATTTTAAATAAAAAACCCGACGAACCTGGTCGAGGCGCGCTTTGATGTTTCTAAATAGGACGACAGTTTAATTATCATCAGTCCTAGAGCTTGCGAGACAAAATTTATTTGATACTCAAAAATCCACCAAGTGCACCATTATAATATGTACTCTTGCACCCGGTATACACGGCAGTAATATAAACGTTTCCATTTAATATTTCCACGGGACGGACCCGGCACACAAAAAGAGATACAACATAAATAGAGACGAAAGAGAGAAGAAGAAGAAGAAGCGAGAGAAAGAAGGAAAGCTCGAGCTCGAGGTTGCCTGGCTGGTGTGCGCCTTTTAATAATGCAACCCCAGAATCATGCCACCTGAACCTCGTAACTCTCTCTTTCTCTCTCTCTTCCTCTTCCTTACGGATCTTATATAGAGACTTCTTGCTCGCGCGAGCTTTGCTTACCCATCGTGCCTAGCAGTATATTTTTATATACGCGCGCGCGCAAGCTCGCTCGTATTATTCGCACGGGCCTTTTTTGCGTGCAACATTTTTTTTCTCCTTTTTTCAGAGTAAGCTGTTGCTTGTTTTTTCTAAAGCTGGCAGAACATTACTTTCTTCTACTTCTTCCCCGTTTTTTTTTTCAACGCAGCCAAGCGAATTCTGCACATCGCCCAAGATGACAAAGATGCGCGCACACAGCTGTGTATGAATGGCCCAACGGGGTTTACTCCGCGGGGCTGCTGCTGCTGCTGCTCTTCTGCGTGCGGTGAGCGAGCGAGCGCAAAAAAAAATATGTACACGCGACGCTTACCGAGATGCTACTTTTATTATATGCGCGCGCGCGGATATTATTATGTCTATTTATGAAGTTACACGAGCAGCGGGGAGAGATTAATTCAAAAGGCAATAAAATAATGGTTATGAGACTCTTTCGCCCTTGTCTCTCTCTCTCTCGCGCGAGCTGAGAGACGTTATATGAATTTTGCGGTAAATAAATCACTGGAAGCTCAATTACTCTCTCTCTCTCTCTCTCGCAGTTGTATATACGTGAAAACAAATGAACTCGAAGCTCTATACGCTCTCGACGTAATATTTATTAATTACTTCAACGATCCGTCGAGGCTTAAAAATTGAATTGACGCGCGCGCGGTGACATTGCCTCGTGTACGAGGCACAATTGGAAATTAGATCTCTCGGTTTATACGCCCGAGACAGTAAGTGACATTGCGCTAATCCCAAGCAAGCAACTCCTGCGCGCGCGCGCGTGTCCTTTGCAATATATACATTTAATCCCCGTGTATATAAGCTGTGCGTATATACGATTTTCACAAAAACGTGCCGTGCTCGCGATAAAAGGCGATCCGCACAGTGGCTGCTGCTGCCTCGTCAAACAAAAGGCGAAAAAGAAATAAAGAGAGACTGCGGAGTCTGTGCGATGGCGTGCTGCTGCTGCTTAGTCGATTGCTCGAGCGTGTGCTCGTGCATAATGGGCTGCTGCTGCTGCTGCCGCGTGGCACCATATAACCACACGAAATCGAGAGCCCAAAATGCCACCGACGTTAAACGGTCAGGCGCGCGCTGAATGAGATTCGCGCACGCAGAGGGAAACGTTCGCTGACTTTTGACGGGTGACATCTGCAGCGCTGCGGTTCTTATATTATATATATAGTAGCTCTGATCGCATGCGTGAGATTTTTGCCCTGGATAAAATGGCCCATGTATATAGAATATTGTTTGCGATATTGATGCCGCTGGACGATTGCTGCGCCACACACACACACACACACACGCTTACAGGCCAGTCTGCGCTTTGTGCCCAATGGGAGAGAAGTTTTTTTTTCCTTCGCGTCGATTAGGACCGCATTATATACGCTATTGCCTGGCAGAGAAGCCGATATTCCAAAACCAATAATGCGAGATCGGATCGATTTCTGCCTTGGCTTTTATGCTCGCACGTACGTACGTACGCGCCCTCAATGATATTAATTATTTTCTCGTTACTTTCAAAAGTAAAAAATGATCCTTTGTATGCTGGCTCTGTATATTTATATAAATGCTGGGCTGCGCGTCAGTGAGTGGCCAAATCAGAGAATAAAATAATATGATGGGGAAACTTCTCTACCCTCTTTTTCTTTTGGTAATACGGTATCTTTGTATCGCTTTCGGTTTATACTTGTGCTTGAAATTCAATAAAATTAGTTTTTGAAACGATCATCTACCCACAGGTCACCTTTTGTAGGCAGAAACATTAATTAATGTTTTTTCATTAATCTACCGATCAATGTGAGTATTCTTTTATTGTAGAAAAAAGTAATGACTAGATGACGATAACAAATGTACTCAAACTACGTTTTCCACGCGGCATCAATTTTTTTTACGATAATTACATTTTTAATACCGATGTGAGAGACTTTTTTATATGGGCTAAGCCATAGTTAGGGTGATGGTCAAAAAATTTTTTTTTCTCAAATTATGTACTTTTGAAGAGTACA
Organism: Trichogramma evanescens; assembly: GCA_902732785.1. Taxonomy (NCBI): domain Eukaryota; kingdom Metazoa; phylum Arthropoda; class Insecta; order Hymenoptera; family Trichogrammatidae; genus Trichogramma; species Trichogramma evanescens. Next base: position 139 of record CACVKI010140421.1, on the reverse strand, counting down.
TTGAAAAGTGAAAATCCTGAAAGTTTCAGCCCTCTAGGTCCAACCCTATTGAATTTTCAGGGCCTCAAAGTTGGATTTTCATGTTTTGAGGATATTCTGCTTGCAATTCTGATTTTCTGGGGTTAACATGTAAAAATTG